>JAOTOL010000683.1:0-107649 GCA_034440575.1 Imbricaverruca yamaguchii | reverse complement strand
TCCGGACCACCACCTCCAACCGACTTCAAAGTTCGAAACAGCTGAAATCGCCCACTGGCAGGCTGTTATAATTCACTTACACACACACACTCCTAGCTGGATGCTGCATGCGAGCAGAATGATTTTGCTGTTAAAAAGCCATACATTTGACATATCTGGAAACACATTGCACTATGCATATGTGTATCGACCTTAAACCAGTCAACCACGTCGGCTATTGAATAAGCCAGACCGTCCGCTGGTGTCAGTTCCCTGTGGCCCGTCCCAAGCCTGCGTTGGAAGACCACGCATCAACTACCCTCCTCCCCCCAGACGACCGCTAGATATAATGCCTCACCCTCGCCGTATCCAGTGACATGTGCAAGTTGCCAGTGGCGTCTTCAGCTAATCTCCAAGGATACCTCCACATTGACTGACAGGGAAAAGATGATGCGCCAATAGCACAACAGCATATAGATCTGAAGATACTGTACATGTTGACAAAATGACGAATAGCTCCAACAACCATGTCCGTAGTGCAGATCAGATTCCCAGCCTGCGTGCTGGCGTTCAGCAGCAGCCCGGCTCGGATTTCCCGAAGAGGCGAGCTGGCTGCGATCTGAACCGCCAGCCTGCTTCAAAGCAGAGCTGATCTAGAAACGGCTTAACCGATGGCGATCTTGCAATTTCTAATGGAGCACTGAATCGGTACAAAGTAAATGAGAGTACTCCATATAGGCTCACAATTACCTCTGGTATTCTCTTCCTCAATCAACAAACATAGAGATGTGCCATTTCAGAAGGTATTACTGAAGAAAAAAACACTAGGGTGGTCATGAATATTGCGGAGGATCGAGGAGGGACGCTCTGACTTATTTATGTCTCCTGGTAGATCTAGAGAACCAGGGGATAAGCAGCATATTTTGCGCCGTTGCAACAGACTAGATGACAGCCTGCCCCAGCTCTGCTGTTAACGGACCAATAGGTGACTGAGCCACAGCCGAGCTCGACACCTAGTAATATGCAGCGTGAGTATAAATGTGTGTGTGTAGGTGTGTGTAGGTGTATGTGTGTGTGTGTATTTGTGTGTATGTGCATTTGTGTGTTTGTGGCAGGAGGTGGCTTGATCACTAGAAGTCACAATGATCACTAGCTATCCGCTCTTCGGGGGAGGGGTGACGTCGCGAAACACGAGTCTCTGGGATGGCTGCCGGGCGTCCAGCGCTGAAACAAACGCTTGCGAGTCCTGCAAAACTATCGTGAATTTAACGTCGGCGAACACAAGGCACAAGAACAACTGAAGGCGCGGCATATACCTAATCTATACATTTATATCGAAATACAGGTCCATGTCTTCTTACTCTACAGATATATATATATATATATATATATATATATATATATATATATATATATATATATATATATATATATATATATATATATATATATATATAAATACCTTGATATCTATATCCGTATATTCCTCCCTCTCCCTTCTCTCTCCCTCTTTCTCCATCACTCTTTTCATCTCTTGATCTCTATATCTTTGGTATAATCTTTGCATCTCTATCTCTTCTATCTATCTCTATATCTCTCTCTCTCCTCTCTCTCTCTTCTTCTCTCTTTCTCCCACTCTCACTCTTTCCTTCTCTGCGCCATCTCCCGAGTTCTTACAACCAGTGTTGTAGATAATACCATGTGGATCGGAGTATTTCCGAACCCATTTGGTTTGGTACCCTGATAATGTTAAGCTGTCACTTTCCCTTTCAAGGAGAAAGTATGTTCTTAACTACAAGAATCTGTAACCACTGGTTTTGTGAAAAATATCGAGCCATGCTGAACACCAAGGTTATTTTCGTTTTACTTTGCCGGAGGAATTCTGCGTCGGGAACACTGTCTTCTGCTAGTCATCCTCTCCAGGTAGCTGAATCAGTTGGCATGTATCCACTAAACCGGAGTGTTTGTGGAATGAATTCCGGACCTCCTACCCTTTTTCAGTTTCTCGGCTGTTAAGCGGGGATTTAAGTTGTATGCAATCACCCGGCATGACCTTGATCATGACAGCTTTACGGAATTGTTTATTCGAAATGACAGTTCTCGTGTATTGTCCCTGCACCAAACAGCCTCAAGCCACATTATCACCACATGCATAATGATATCAACGATCAAACATCGTGGATGATACGCAGGATGCCCAATTCAACGAACACTCAACCGGAACTTAGCTGCCGAGGTCAGTGGTACCAACCTCTGACGCGATTTCTGCTGGCTGGTGAAGCGACAACCGTATCGCGAGGCCGACTTTGCCATACTGCCGCCGTTGGACGAGGCAGGAGCCGGCCCGCCCGCCTGTACCGTAGGGTACCGCCCGCCTGTACCGCTGGGTACCGCCCGGCCCCTGCCACCCGGACCGCTGGCTACCTACAGTAGGCATGTCCGCCCACCTGTACCGTAGGGTACCGCCCGCACACCTGTACCGTAGGGTAGCGCCCACCTGTACCGCAGGGTACCGCCCGCACACCTGTACCGTAGGGTACCGCCCGCAAACCTGTACCGTAGGGTACCGCCCACCTGTACCGCAGGGTACCGCCCGCACACCTGTACCGTAGGGTACCGCCCGCAAACCTGTACCGTAGGGTACCGCCCACCTGTACCGCAGGGTACCGCCCGCACACCTGTACCGTAGGGTACCGCCCGCAAACCTGTGCCGCGCCTGTGCCAAACCTGTGCCAATTACTTTGTTATTACCTTATTTGTTTTTTTTTAATCCAATGTCTGAGTCTGTCTCAGTCTGAGACCATTCAGATTACCCTATAAAGTCAAAACGCTGCCATAAGGTTTTAAAGGTTTGAAGGTTTAAAGGTTTAAAGGTTTAAAGGTTTAAAGGTTTTAAAGGTTTAAATGTTTAAAGGTTTAAAGGTTTTAAAGGTTTAAAGGTTTAAAGGTTTTAAAGCTGTAAAAGTTTTAATGGTGTAAAGGTTGCATAGGTTACTAAAAGTTTTAGTAATGTATATAGAACTTTACAGGTAGTTACTTTTGCTAATGTATATGGAAAGTATAAGTACTTATAATACTACACGTAACAGGTAGTCAGGTACATATGTGTTTGTCGCGTCGGATTCTCAGGTCGTCTTTTATCGCTCGTTGAAGCTGGGCGGCGGCGCGGACTGCGTCGCGGATTTTTTACTTGCGGCGCGCGCCGTTGCGACGTTTTTTTATAAAGAATTCGCGTCGGCGCCGCTGCGCCGCCGGTTTTTAAGGTGCCCCATGTTAACATGTTAAAATTTGCTGATGTCGTAAGATTAACTCTCCTTATTTTGCCAGCAGGAATAGTAAAACATATTTCGTTATTAAAACCGATGTAATTATTTTATTTTATGGTCGCTTTTAACTTGTGCACATCATTATGCTGGGTATTCTCCCTCTAACTTGTTCCTGAGACCACGTGACCTATGACGAAACTTCCGCTGTAAAACCGGCTCATCGCGACGGGGCCCATTGGGGCCATGAAACTCATTTGGGGAGCGTTCAAAATTTTGGCCACCAATCCGTCTAAAGACAACTGAAGTTAGCAATAATTCCAATGAATCGCGGGTGAACTCGGCCCATTAGTCGTGGGACCAGTCCCTCGGAGAAGTGTTTGTTGAAGGATGATCCCGGTTGTGTGGTCCGCCTAATGTGAGTGAGTGCGAGTCATCCTGGGCTCTGCCAACAGAGATGTTATTTGTGCGTTCACATCACACCAAGCCCATTCATCATAAATATTTGTTTGTGAACTCCGGAATTGCTTCACGCACCTACACTCAGGCAACATCTATCCCATTTCCATATATCACGGGTATATTTTGGGGAGTACTTTGGCTACTAAGGGCATTTCCCACTAGATGCATTCCTCGACACAATTGCACATATTCACGACTCAGCTTGCTGACATATTGCTGACTTAGAAGTTAGCTATATGTACATATATAATGCTTGTATGGTACATACAGCATGAAATGCTGTATGTACCATACAAGCATTATATATGTACATGTTCCAATGCTTTATATATGTACATGTTCCAATGCTTGCAAGACTGCACATCTGCACACCAAGTACACATATATTAATGCTATAAGGAAATTCTTTCGGTACATAATGTGGGCGTACCAACATGCCTATCTCATCGGAAATGGTACCGATCGACGCGTCTCCACCGTGCGCATCTGAATAGGGTATTTTCCACGTTCCACGTGCCACGTTGAGCACGTGGCACGTGATTTCAGTTTCTCAAAAACCCCATTGACTTAACATGGCGATCGCACTTTTTGTCGTCTGTCGGACGGCCCCAGTCGCAGCATTATAGCTGGCGAACCAATGCACCGATCGCCACCAAACCAACACCACGCTGTAGCCGCATCCATGCGCCACACGAATGGTGCAAACATGCACATTGCACGTGGCACGTGCACACGTGGGGCGCGTGAAAGTCTGAGGTGGCATATTTGACCCATTTTACACTTTTGGGTCTGCCACTGCCAAACGGCTCGAGTCGCAACGACCGTGATGCGTCCATCACCCGGCTCCATGTACCGGCCACATTTGTCCAATTGGCACATGCCACCTGCCGTGCAAACTGCAGTCGTCAATGAATGCCGACTGGCACGTGTCGCACGCACGTGGAATCGGCGCCGATTTACACGCCATTAACTGCCATTTAGGCCCACATTTACAACACAAATGTAGCGGCACACTTGTAGCGGCATCTCTTCACGCTCACGCTGTCTTTGCATTTTCTCCAACCCAAATACTTTGGCCGCAATCGGCGATACCCCGAACCATTGCAAAGCGGCCTTTTCGGGTGTCAAATTGCGCTTCAACATGGGAGAATTTCGGGTTTTTGGGCCGTTTCTTAACCGTGGGCCACATTGGGGCGTCCTGCACACCACCCCTTGCCCCAATACCACTAGGTGACCTCAGTTCTACTTGTGGGAAAATGCAGAGTGGGCGACACTTTGTCCCAGTTTCGGTACGTTGCTAGAAAACCTAACTTCTAACCAATGATACTTCTCCTCTCGGCACCTTACTTCGGTTAGGTCGACTTTTACAGCGCCGCGGCCGTCAGCCGCCGTGGCGCATTGCATAGATGGTGTCCTTCAGAGCCGATGGTCCGGTGTTCTATACCCGGGCGCCGCGTCTTTTACGGCACTATTTTTACGCCTGTTTGGCAGCGACTTTATTTTATTAATTCGCAATATCTTTAATGCGCACGCCAGGTCCGCGATACGCCTACTGCTTCTGTGAGCTGACTCGCACCGTAAGTCGACGCTGTGGTTTCGTTGCTCTTCGTGCTGTAATTTACTGTTTAATGAGTGAATTGGCCAACAGTCATTTTGTACTAACATCCGGCGTGAATGATTTTATTGGTGTAATTGCAGCCATATATATAGTGTCGTGACATTATCATTAGAAATGCCAAGCATTGTCGGTATTGTCAGCCTTCCACCTCAATAGCTGGTGATATGGGTTTACCTACACTTTGAGTGTTCGATGTGCTTTGATAGGGGGAATTTTCACTATTCACGGGCTGTAGTTTCATGCCAGAATCATTGAAAATGCTGTACGGTGTAGGTAATGGCAGCCTTCCACCTCCCAGGTAAGTCCCTGTACGACCTCTGAATTGGGGGGGAGGTTAGTATTTATGTAGGGCAATTGGCGGAAGTCGAAGTGATTTCTGATGGCCCAAGTTGTAAGTAATATCTAAATATGGACGATCCGGACGATTCCCAATGTTGATGAAACGTCAGTTTTCAGCAGGCATTTGCCATGCGGAGCCACTCAGCGATTCCTGATAAGCTCCGGAGGACGTGTTGAAGGGGGGGCAGGCAGAATATGGTTGTCCACTTTATACATGCAATGGCACCTGGCATCCATTCAAGTGATGCTTTTGGGAAAATTATACAATTAAAGTGTTCAAAGTCAACCAATGTTTATCTTGGGTGGTGACATAGTGCAGTGTGTGGGGGGGGAGGCAGAATATGGTTGTCCATTTTATACATTCAGTGGCATCTGGCATCCATTCAAGTGATACTTTTGGAAAATTCTACAATAAAAGTGTTCAAATTCAACCAATGTTTATCTTGGGTGGTGACATATTGCAGTGGCGGGGGGGGAGGGTAGACAGAATAGGGTTGTCCATTTTATACATGCAATGGGAACTGGCATCCATTCAAGTGATACTTTTGAGGAAATTCTACAATAAAAGTGTTCAAAGTCAAGCAATGTTTAACTTGGGTGGTGACATAGTGCAGTGGGGGGGGGAGAGGATTTCGGCATTCATTCCATGTATGCCATGGCAATTCTTGGCTGGTGATGTGAATGCACGGGGAAATTTCCTACACTATTTGGTTGATATTTCAGTTGATGTCAGTGCAAAATAATTCACCATGTTGCCTGGAAATTCACAGTTAATGGACTTGTGCTATTTCATCATCACCTTAGGTTTTTTACCATTTTGCCACATGATGCATGGGCAGTCATCACACACACGGCTGCTAAATAATGTAAAATGCATGTAACTGAAGTGAAAGGAATTCCGATTTCTAATCCTTAAGTGACAATCCTGTATTTTCTTCCAATCTTTCACTATTCCCAAGCAACTTCCTCCTTCATCCACACAGTTAATGGTGATGTAATTTCATGACACTGGTTGATGTATGTGGGTAGTGGTGGTGGGGGGGGGAGGGATTATTGCGTGAGACAAGCTTTTAATGAAAATGCGGAAAAGGTGGTCCATCTCACGTATGCAATGTCGTTAAAAGGTGTGTAGGCATTTGCCAAGTCAAGCCGCTCCCGATCAGCTGGAGTGTAGGGTGGAGGCTGGGGTGCTGGGGTGAGACACTTTCACAATGCACTCGCTGTAGTTTCATGCCAGAACCATGCAGTCACGTTATAATTAACTGTATTTCCAACTTTAATGGTCATATGAGTATTCGATGTGCTCTGATAGGGTGATTTTCACTTTTCACGGGCTGTAGTTTCGTGCCAGAATCATTGGAAATGCTGCGCAGTGTAGGTAATGGCAGCCTACCACCTCATAGGGGGTGGGGTTAGTATTCGCGATTCCTGAGAAGCTTTGGGGAACGGAGACGGTGCTGGCCGCCCGGTGGGCCGTCTGGTGGTGAGGGAAACAAGACCAGAGAGGGAAAGAGTGTGAGAGAGAGAGAGAGAGAGAGAGAGAGAGAGAGAGAGAGAGAGAGATATGGATAGATGGATAAATGGATAGATGGATAGATAGATAGAGACATATATACATATATACATATATACATATATACATATATACATATATACATATATACATAGATAGATAGAGAGAGGCAGGGAGGGAGAGACAGACAGACAGACAGACAGAGAGAGAAAGGGATGGGATGGTACGGATAGTGAGAGAGATACAGATGCAGATGCAGATAGATATACATAAAGAGATACAGATACAGATAGAGAGATACATAGGCACAGAGAAACATATACAGAGATACAGAAATAGTGTTAGAAAGATAGACAGAGAGAGAGAGTCGAGCTGGCCAGGATGCGCAGCGGATATTCGCACTGATGCACTGACTGACGATCTGAGTAACAGACCGACTGACTGAAAGACTGACTGAATGGTTCATTGACTGACTGACGGCCTGAATGATTGAGTGCCTGACGGACTGATTGTTAGGTTAGGTTAGTTTAGGCTATGTTATGTAATGTTATGCCATGTTCGTTCAGGTTATGTCAGGTTAGGTTAGGTTAGGTAAGGTTAGATTAGGTTGGGCGATTCTTGGGATAGATGGGTTCTTGGGATGTGGCACGCGATACAACACAGGCACTCTTGCTGTATTGAAAGTCAGTTGATTTGAGCAAGAAAAATTACGTGATTTCCAACTCCTGCTAGATTTGTGGGAAAATCAAGTGCATTTATATTTATATATATTGTCAGGAGCTCGCGAAGCGAGCAGCATAGGGCAGATAAGCCCGGCCGGAGGCCGGGCAATTCTGACCTAGTCACATATATTAATGCTATAAGGAAATTCTTTCGGTACATAATGTGGGCGTACCGACATGCCCATCTCATCGGAAATGGTACCGATCGACGCGTCTCCACCGTGCGCATCTGAATAGGGTGTTTTCCACGTACCACGTGCCACGTTGAGCACGTGGCACGTGATTTCAGTTTCTTAAAAACCCCATTGACTTAACATGGCGATCGCACTTTTTGTCGTCTGTCGGACGGCCCGAATCGCAGCAGTGTAGCTGGCGACCCAATGCACCGATCGCCACCAAACCAACACCACGGTGTAGCCGCATCCATGCGCCACACGAATGGTGAAAAAATGCACATTGCACGTGGCACGTGCACACGTGGGGCGCGTGAAAGTCCGAGGTGGCGTATTTGACCCATTTTACACTTTTGTGTCTGCCACTGCCAAACGGCTCGAGTCGCAACGACCGTGATGCTTCCATCACCCGGCTCCATGTACCAGCCACATTTGTCCAATTGGCACATGCCACCTGCCGTGCAAACTGCAGTCGTCAGTGAATGCCGATTGGCACGTGTCGCACGCACGTGGAATCGTCGCCGATTTGCACGCTATTATGCAATGGTTCAAAGGATTCGATCCTCTTATTCTGCGAAGCGAGCAGCATAGGTCATATTAGCTCGACGCAGGCCGGACGCTTCTTATCTACGTAGACCTACATGGATGCAGGCCATCCGCGGTCATTGTCGCAGAGGATCCAGGACCGAGTGACAGCGAACGCAATCCGCGCCCTGGGCTTTTCAATATTCATGGAAATCCCACCGCACAAAAATTGACAGGAGACGCATTACTAACAAGACGAGAGAGGGAAAGAGAGAGAGAGAGAGAGAGAGAGAGAGAGAGAGAGAGAGAGAGAGAGAGAGAGAGAGAGAGAGAGAGAGAGAAGAGAGAGAGGGAAAGAGAAAGAGAGAGGGAAGAGAGAGAGAGGAGATAGATGGATAGATGGATAGATGGACGGATGGATGGATAGATGGATGGATAGATGGATGGATAGATGGATGGATAGATAGATGGATAGATATATGGATAGATAGATGGATAGATAGATGGATAGATAGATGGATAGATAGATAGATAGATAGATAGACACAGATAGATAGATAGATAGACACAGATAGATAGATAGAGAGAGAGGGAGGGAGAGACAGACAGAGAGAGAGAGGCATGGGAGGGTACGGATAGGGAGAGAGATACAGATGCAGACACAGATAGATACCTATAGAGATGGAGATACAGATAGAGAGATACATAGGCACAGAGAAACATATACAGAGATACAGAAATAGTGTTAGAAAGATAGACAGAGAGAGAGAGAGTCGAGCTGGCCAGGATGCGCAGCGGATATTCGCACTGCTGGCGCTTGGTCTCGCGCGTGACGCTGCGTGGCCCCGCTCTGGTCGGATCCCCGGCAGTGTACTGGTATTTGTTGCGGGGCGCCGATGTCACCTCATGTTGAAGTGCGCAGGAGGGTTTTACGATAGTGTCTCGGTTTTCCACATCGTGACGCCGAGCGCGACCTCCGATCTGTCATCTCACCTGTCGCTACTCTTCGCCCGCGACCAATCGGCGCGAGAGATTGGCGACGCTACATGGCTCACCGGTCGACGTGCCGGAAAACCAATAATAATGATAATGATCATCGTCCGATCTGTGACCGGCAGGTGAACAAGTGCGGCATCGTCGAGTCCGTGATGGCCTGGGCCAAGTTCAAGGCCCAGTCGCAGCTCAACACTATGTGCAACTCCAAGAAGGTCAACAAAATCCGAGGTGAGCCGGCGCGTCGCGACCGACGCCAGGGCGCGTCGACACGCATCGAGCTTGTTGATCATATAGGAATTAATTTTGAACTTCATATGAAATTGAATTTTGAACTTCATATGAACAGTGGATTCGAAGTGCGAAGACTCTCAGGCTTCGCACTTCGAATCACTCATTTGTCATCATTGATCTTGTATTGAAAGTCGTCAGTGCGTCGCGTTTGGCGGCAAAGTGAATCCGACGTACCGCGTGCGCAGTGGCGGCCGGCCAGTGTTGTTTGTTTATTGGTTGGTTCACGACACGCTGCACATTCACGGGTAATGGCGCCGCCCACACTGTTTCGCCGGTGGGCCGCGGGATTGGGAAATGTCCTGAGTGGCGCTAGAGTCGAACCCGGGACCTTTGGCACCCATAGCCCGACACCTTAACCACGCGGCCATCCGCGCCCCGGCCGGCCAGTGTGTTCACCCGGCGCGCCGCGACCGTCAACAGGCATCCCAAAGCTGGAGGACGCCAACGACGCCGGCACGCGCCACTCGCAGGACTGCACGCTGATCCTGACCGAGGGCGACTCGGCCAAGACGCTGGCCGTCTCCGGCCTGGGCGTGATCGGTCGCGACCGGTACGGCGTCTTCCCGCTCAAGGGAAAGCTGCTCAACGTGCGCGAGGCGTCCCACAAGCAGGTGAGCACGCGGCGAGCCTCGCCGCGCGCTGTCGCTGGGGTTGTGGGGCTCGTAGGCGAGGGCTCAGTGCGGTGTCCTTCAATTCGTTCACATTAAGGGGAAGTTTTTGTCGTGTAAAGGATGCCAAGACCACTGTTGACGTTGAAAAAAATGCATTGTTGGGAAGCAAAGCTTCGCACTTGCCCATGTAAATGAAAGCAGCAATGTTTTCTCTTGACTTCGCCCAATTGAAATTACATTCGATGGCTTACAACTTGGGATAAGGAGTCTGTTGTTTTGAGTCGTAAGTTCTACCGTAAGTCGAATTCTGTTTTTAAGGTTAAAATTCACCCTATGAGGTGCAGTTTTACGTTTAATTTATAGAATTTCAGCCCACTGTCAGTGTCTGGGGCAGCTGTAGTGTACTGCCCGTACTGCACCACCCACCGAACAGGAATATATGCATGGTCGCCTAATAAACGTACAAGCTTAATCCTGGAGGCGACACATGTGCCACCAGATTTAAGCGGAAGGGCGGCTGGGGGTTATTTTGTACACTCTCCCCAAATCAGTTGGCCTTTTTTTATCACAGGATGGCATAGAAAGATCAATTATAAGGGAACACAACAGACGTCCTACCACCTCACCGCGGACATTTATTGACCCTGCCACCTGAAAGGGTGACCACAGTTGAAGATAGTCTATTTTGCCCAGGGCATTGCGTCATTGCATTGGGGGGGGGTGATATTAGATCACTACATTGGTGGGCCGCGGTAGCTCAGTCAGTAGATAGTCGGACTCTTGTTCGTAAGGTCGTGGGTTCGAATCCCACAGACGGCGGGATTACCGAGTCCACACGGGACCAGTCGGCGTGAGAGTTTGACGACGCTATATGATCCAGCAGTCAAGATGTGTCGTAAAAGAACTCAAGTATCGCTAAGTGACCAATACAGTCGCTGCGCCCCAAAGTCCCCCAAAGCCCAAGTATCACTGCATCATTACACTACAGGACGTTGCATCACTGTCCATCACATGTATCACTAAACATGTGCACGGCGATTGATACATTTTGCTCCACTTATGTCGACAAGTGTTGTGTGCCAGTAATCCAGTAATGTAATGATGTAATGCCATGTAGGCGCTCACAACTGGTCTGTTGACAATGCCTGCACATCTTGGTTTGTTTGTGCACTGTTTATAATGTGGGTTCGTCTACATGTTTGTATCTTGGTATCCGTCCTCTGGTGTACTTTATCATGCGCTCTGTCGGTATGGCAACTTGCCTTCGCCTGATTGCTGACGCTCGTGGAGTTCAAACCGTGAAACGTCCATCGTGCTGTCAGATTCTGGAGAACGCCGAAATCAACAACGTCATCAAGATCATGGGTCTTCAGTACAAGAAGAAGTACGACACCACGGACGATCTGAAAACGCTTCGCTATGGCAAGCTCATGATCATGACAGATCAGGATCAGGTGAGGCGAGGCGGCTGGTCGGTGGTCGTGGCAGATCAGCGCCGGGTGGTGCGGCGGTGGCGGCGGTTGACCCGGACCTGAACAGCACAGTAAAGGCCGGGACTGGGTCACCAGGTGGCGGCAGTTGACCCGAACGGCACGGTATGGGCCGAAGCTAGTACACAGGTGCCGGCGGTTGACCCGGACGGTACTGTATGGGCCGGGGCTGGATCACCAGATGGCGACGGTTGACCCGGACAGTGCGGGATGAGCCGGGGCTAGGACACCAGGTGGTGGCCGTTGGCCCGGTCAGTATGGGATGGGCCGGAGCTAGGTCACCAGGTGGTGGCGGTTAACCCGGACAGGACGGGATGGGCCGGAGCTAGGTCACCAGGTCGTGGCGGTTGACCCGAACAGCACGGTATGAGCCGAGGCCAGGACACCAGGTGGTGGCGGTTAACCCGGACAGTACGGCGTGGGCCGGGGTCAGGTTACCAGACGTTTGTCTAGGGTTCGTCTGGTTGTCACCCTGCCGGTGCATCCCGACCCAGTTTTGAGCCACAAGAAAATGCGGTGCATCGCGCAGCCGCCGCTGGCTGCACAACCTCGTCTGTGAGTGACGTGACCGGTATCCGTGGTGACAGCCAGCCAGGCAGGCAGGTGGGGGCGGCAGTTGTGTGGCTTGTGGACACTGCCTTGCCTGCCGGTTTGCTTCATTCAGAGTGGGGTGGGCGCTGAATGATCTATCATGGTCGATTCAGGGTGGGGACTGGTTCCGCCGACCGTCGCGTGCTGTTCGCAGTCCCACTGTGAATGCTGTGAGTGCAGCGCCTCGACACGGAGCCGCTTGTGCCGTTTGTCCCCACGCTGAAAACTGCAGTGAGTGGTGACCGTGTACACCATAGCATCGCCCGTAGTTCGAGACGGAACGTGGCAATGGTTCTCATTGTTTCCCCACTTCTCACATCCGAAACCTCCCTTCTTCTTTTGGCACGTTGGTGTTTGGGGACGTCTTGGCACCTTTTCAGAATCCGCTGCCACGTTTTGTGTGTGTGTGTGGGGGGGGAGGGTGATATGGATAGCCGAGGAAAGACGTACGGGTGTCCCGCACTGCTCATGGATTGATTTCAAGTTATACTTACGTAGCGCGGGTTGTTTAATTGAGCGATGGCTGTTGGAGGGACGTAGCTGTCAAACGCAAGATTGACAGTTCGAATTCAGTGGGCCTAAGAATTGTTATGCTGTCGTTGCCGTGCTTGTTACGAGCCAGGGCGAAGCCCGACTGAGCACTCCCATGTATTCGGTACGCAAGGTGATCTGAGCGGCTCGGCCCGCCGTCACGCGTTTAAAGCCTTAACCACCTTGCTGCGTGTTTCCATGTTGGAATTCCGACGCTGAATTTTATACGTGGCGCTGTAATGTTGATTTTTCAAAAGCAATTTTTATAACAATATTGTGATTGGAGCGCGTGACTTGCATACTCCAAATGCCAGGGCGGCGTGGTCCAGTGTCGATGGTTTACCTGGATTTATGGATGTCTGATTTAACCTCACAGGACGACCGCTATGTGGGGCGGGGATGGCCGAGTATTTAGGGTGTCGGGCTATGGGTACGACATTTGTTCGACTCTAGCGCCACTCAGGACATTTCCCAATCCCGCGGCCCAACGGCGAGACAGTGTGGGCGGCGCCATTAGCCGTGAATGTGCATAAAGTGTGTCATAAAGACATAAAGACATAAAAGATCAGTGCAACTCTGAGCCACAAGGGCCCTTCTTGGTTGCACTCTGTACACTGAACCAGTTGCCCACCAAATCTGCCAATCAGCCCTCCCTGTAATACTGAAAAGCAAGCCCTCTATTCTTATAATGATTGTCTATGCTGTTTTTAAAGATTTTCAATGTTCTGCTACTGACGATGTTTTCTGCCAGCCGGTTCCAGTGTTCCACTACCCTGTTGGTGAAGAAAGTTTGCCTTAACCTTGTTCTGCTGTGGTTAATTTTAATTTTGAATTTATGACCTCTAATTGCATCATTTCTGTTAAATTCAAACATTTCCCCAAGGTATCCCCTCTCCAGACCATTGACAAATTTAAAGACCTCGATGAGATCTCCTCTCAGCCTTCTATATCTAAGTGAAAACATATTCAATTTCTTCAATCTTTCCTCATATGCCAGGTTGCTTATGCCATTAACCATTTTTGTAGCCCTCTTTTGTACTCTCTCTAAAAGCCAACAATCTTTTTCATAGCTAGGAGACCAAGCTTGGATGCAGTATTCCAAATGTGGCCTGACGTATGCACAGTAAAGCTTCCTGATCACTTCCTCACTTCTGTATGATACATTCCTATTTATTGCCCCGAGCATTCTCAGTGCCTTCTTCCTGGTTTCCTTGGTCTGTTCTGATGCCCCCAATTTTGTGTTTAGAATAACACCTAAATCCTTCTCCTGTTGAGTCACTGATAGCACTTGGCCACCCATCAAGTATGGAGCCTTCATATGCTGCTTACCTACATGCATGATTTTGCACTTATCAAAGTTAAATTTCATTTGCCATTCTTCGGACCACTTCACAAGTTCGTCTAAGTCTTTTTGCAGCGAGATATGCTCATCCTGACCTGTTATTGCCCTAAAGACCTTCAAATCATCTGCAAATTTCAAAACTTTACTGCTTAGGCCACTTTCAATGTTATTTACAAATATAATGAACAGTAATGGCCCTAGTACTGACCCCTGGGGGACTCCACTAAGAACATTTTGCCATGATGACTTTGTACCATTTAGCATCACTCTTTGCTGTCTATCTGAAAGCCACAACTCTATCCATTTTAAGATGCTACCTGCAATACCATGGGACTGAAGCTGTATCATTAACCGTTTATGGGGTACCTTGTCAAAGGCCTTACTAAAGTCAAGATATGCTACATCAACCTGATTTCCCTGATCAAATTGTTCTGTGGCGAAGTTCAAAAAGTCCAAGAGGTTTGTGAGACACGATCGTCCTTTTCTAAATCCATGTTGAGTATCTTGAATCAATCTGCTACCTTCCAGATAACTAACTATTCTATCCTTGATAATTGATTCGAGTACCTTGCAGACTAGGGATGTGAGACTTATTGGCCTATAGTTTTCAACTTTCCCTCTTTCTCCTTTCTTGAAAATAGGAACTACATTTGCCCTTTTCCAATCGGTTGGAATTTCATTATGTGAAACTGATCTACAAAATATTATACTAAGTGGAAATTCCAGTTCCTTTTCAGTTTCCCGCAACACCCTAGCATAAATATCATCAGGTCCTGCTGCCTTATTTGGCTTTATTTTCCTGATATGATTGTAAACAACATCACTACCAATGAAATCAACATCATTTGTCAGATCCCATGTATCTGAACTATGGTGTACGGTCGGCAGATTGGTCATATCTTCCAATGTAAACACTGATTTGAACTGCTTGCTCAGCTCCTCAACCATCTCACTATCCTCACCCAATGTAGTCCCGTTTACTTCCAGTGGACCAATTGTGTTAGAAACTTTACTCAGCTTGTAGAAACTAAAGAACTTTTTACTGTCCCCATTACAGTTTCTAGCTAAATCCAGTTCCTTTGCTCGCTTTGCTGCTCTGGTTTTTTGCTTCACAGTGTCTCTAGCTTTTCGATACGCCTTTAGATTAATGACATTTGAGGCTTCTTTAAAAACTCTAAATGCAGTTTTCTTAGCCCTAATTGCTTTTATCACGTCTGGTGTAAGCCATGCTGGCTTTCCTACCCTTCTTTTGCGTCTTTGCTTTTGGGGTACATGTCTAATCTGAGTTTCCTCTAAGTAAGATTTGAACTTTTCCCACATTTCACAGGCATTTAAATTGGAGAATTCTTCTTCCCATCTGATGGCACTTAAAGCCGCTCTCATGCCGTTAAAGTCTGCTTTGTTGAAATTTGGAACCTTTACCAAATTATCCTTGATAATTTCCCCTACATGTGCCTTGAATCTAACTATGTTATGGTCACTTTTTCCCAGAGTTTCGCCTACAGTCAAGTCTTGAACCAAGTCACTTAAATCCGAGAATACAAGGTCCAAGAATGAACCATGCCTGGTAGGTTCCGATACAAACTGGTGTAAGAACAGGTCCTCTTCAAGGCATTTCCTGAACATTTTGCATGATGGGGAGCCAACACCAGCATTTTCATAACCTTTTAGATTAAAGTCACCGAGAATAAGGCACTTCCTCTTAAAGTTTCTACTGATTTCCTCACAAATCACCTTGTCAAGTTCCAGTTGCTGAGAATGTAGCAGGGTTCCTGATCGGTAGAAAGCTCCTATCCTAAGAGTATTGCTGTTGCCTTTTCCCACAGTGACATCAAGCCAAATGGACTCCACAGACACATTTTTATCCCCACCTGCTACTTTTTGAGAACTGAATAAGCTATTCACATAGAGCATTACACCACCCCCTTTCATTGCTGGACCCCTATTGCACGAAAACATATTGTATCCCTGGATCTCATAGTCCTGTAAGTTATCTCCAAAATATCCTTCACTGACCCATGCCTCCGTAATGCAAACAAAATCCGGTTCCTCCTCAGCAACATAACACTTGAACTCATCAAATTTGGAACGGATACTCTGAGCATTAAACATCATACACTTAACAAATGCTCCATAACCACCTTTGGCTTTTTCATATTGAGGAGTTCTTTTATCACTAGATGAACTATAACTCTGTCCCCTTGAGTTGCTGCTGTCCCTATTTGCAGACTTTGAGGTTCTATTGCCTTGGCTGACACTATTGGAATATTCCTGAGTTGGCAATGCAATTTCATCCCTCCCCACCCCATTTCCTAGTTTCCCTGAAGGACATGCTCATATACTTTGCCTAACACATGGACCCCCTTCTCAGAAAAATGCAGGCCATCCTTCTGATAGAGGTCCCACGATGCATAAAACCTGCTCCACTCGTCTACAAATGTAAAACCTAGCTCCTGGCAGAGCTTTCCTACCCTGGTGTTAGCTGCCAGTGCCCTAGAGCTCCACTCAGGGGAGGCTCTAGCCCTAGGCAAAATTCCTGTTACAAGCACTCTATTGGTACCCTTCAGGGTGGCCAGAAGGGCCCTGCACTCCCGCAGAAGCTCCTCGCTCCTAGTATGACCTATGTTATTTACCCCTACATGCACTATGACTGTGTTAAACTGGTGATCACTGGTGACCTGTGCCACCGCAGGTACCAGGTCCTTCACCTTGGCACCAGGCCTGGTGATGCACCTCCTGTCCCTCCTACCTTTACAAAATACCCGCTCTAAATGACGCACACGAGAGTCTCCTATGACCAGCACTGACTCCTTACTATTGCTATCCTGGGGGCAGTCATCCAATGCCTGGAACATATTTGCTGTTACTATGCCTGCCCGCTGGGCCGGTCGGCTACACTTCCTCCCGCTCCTACCACCTGCCACCTGCCACTCACTGACCCTTTCCTTAGGTTCGCGTCTCCAAATCCTCCACCCCCTGACCTCATGCCACTTCCCCTCCTGTGACCTACCAGAACTACCCCTCCTCTGTTCACTATTAACACTATTAACACTCCCCTCTTGAGAGATCCCAGCCACCTCCACAGTAGGGGAAACCTCAGCTACCTGGTGGCCTGCGACCACCTGGGCATATGATGTCCCTGCTACGGATTGACCCCTTGTTGCTTTATCTTGCCTACCCTGTGCAACAAGGGCAGCCTTGAGGTTGGAAACCTCTGCCTTAAGGGTCCTAATTTCTTCCTCTAGTGCCTGCATCCTGGTCGAAACCATCCTAAACGCTGCAGCTTATGCCTAGATTTAGATTCAAATTAACTTGCTAAATTAACTTGCTAAACAACCGACAAAAAAGCTAACTATCATTCACTATAAATCGCTACCTCCTATACTGTCAGTTAAATATCTGAGTGCCTCAAGAAAAGCAGAAACTATTTAACAATTGTTTGTTTTTTTTGTTTTTTTTTCTTTTTAAATAAATTAAATAACTAAACAAGATGTCTAATCTAATTGTCTTCCACACAAGTAGACAACTATATAAATATCCCTGTGATATCACTTATGGCTAGACAGAAAAATGAACAGTCACACAGCACTTATGAATAACTTACTACTAATTAAACTATCTTAAACTTCAACACCAAACACACTTGCTAAACAACCGACAAAAAAAGCTAACTATCATTCACTATAAAGCGCTACCTCCTATACTGTCAGTTAAATATCTGAGTGCCTCAAGAAAAGCAGAAACTATTAAACAATTGTTTGTTTTTTTGTTTTGTTTTGTTTTTTTTAAATAAATTAAATAACTAAACAAGATGTCTAATCTAATTGTCTTCCACACAAGTAGACAACTATATAAATATCCCTTTGATATCACTTATGGTTAGACAGAAAAATGAACAGTCACTCAGCACTTATGAATACCCCCAACTTACTACTAATTAAACTATCTTAAACTTCAACACCAAACACACTATGCACACCAAAAAATAAATAAAGTATGTTAGGATAGTATGAATGTTGTCTAATGTACTTATCAAATCTACACACTTGTAATATCTCCTACTACAGAAATCGAAGAGTCGAGAACACGCCGAAGCCAAAGATGGCGTCCTGCGGCGTCGCTAGGTTAATATAGTATAGTTTGCGTGCTACGAAAATGCTTATAAGATAAAACCTAATGAAATATAATAAGAGAAGTAATTGCTAAGCACCTATCCACAGCTTAGACTAGAGTACTGCCCTGTTCTGCAGCGACTTATCTGGAAACCTGGAGCTCGGGGGCGCGTCCTTCCACCTTGAGAGCTGGCGGCAAACTCAATGTCGTGAACCAACCAATAAATAAATAAATAGACGACCGCTATCTGACCCGAGGAAATACGATCCGACCCGTATTGTTCTGGTGATGACAGGCTGGCAGTTCATCCGGCAAGATGGCTTAGTATTTTTTTTTTAAAGTTTATTTTTGCTGTTGTATTGGTGCGCGGTGTTGATGAGGTGTTTAATGTGATACGTCACTGCCTGGAAAATGTATGATTTGACCTGGCCTGACTTAGCGTGATCCGTACCTTGCCCGACAGGACGGCTCACACATCAAGGGTCTGCTCATCAACTTCATCCATCACAACTGGCCGACGCTGCTCAAACAGCCCTTCCTCGAGCAGTTCATCACGCCCATCGTGAAAGCCACCAAGTCAAAGGAAGAGATCAGCTTCTTCTCCATACCGGAGTTTGAGGAGTGGAAGCAGAACAAAGCCAACTGGCACACCTACAAGATCAAGTACTACAAAGGTATTATTTCAGTCGTTTTGTTGTGCTTGGGTGACCGGCCAGTGGGTGCGTCGCGCGTCGCGTATCCGGCGGAGCCGCTTCATGGCGTCCTCTGGAGGTGCACGGGTAGGTACCTGATGACCAGTGAGAGCGAAGTTTTAGCTAATTTTCTGTCATGGGTATGCAACGAAATTTATATTCACAGAATCAGAACCGACCCGACCGTCACGCTTTTCAATTTGTTTGTGTTTTTCAGGTTTTCAAGTCGTGCTTTGTTCACTCAGTCGTACCAGTTCTTTATCCTTCTGGGATTCATTTTCAACCACTTATGTCCTATGGTGTACCATCCTCACCCATCGTTCAAAGATGGGATCAAAGCGACGCCGACAAGAAGTCGGCGCGTTCTAAAGCGCTCATCCACCACCACCACTTCGTTCAAAGACTTTGTCTTGTAACCGCTGCATGATATTGCATGGCGCGCGGCACCTGCAGTGAACCGGCACTTAGTTTCAACCAGTCATCGTGAGAGGACAGCTATAGTGCACCCAAAATTATCCATTGACAGCGGTGTGGTGTCCTCCGTCTCTGTGCCTGCAGCACGAGAGCGCCACAGTCAGGCTGGTGTCACCAGTGGGGACGAGAAGTCCAGGGATAAGTTGCCCGTCTCACAATCGAGAGCTTGTGGGTTCGAGTCTCACCTGTCGCTACTCTTCGCGCGCGACCAATCGGCGTGAGTGACTGGCGACGCTACATGACTCAACGGTCGAGGTGTCGTAAAACAATAACCAACCAACCGGTGTCGCCGGCCGTCCGTCCTCCGCACTGGTGCCTTGCGCTGGTGTTCGCGGTCCGAGCGGCGGCCGCTCGATGACCGACACCGGTGTTGCCGGGAGCGGTCGACGCACACTGCTGACTCGCGTGCACGCCGACAGGTCTGGGCACCTCCACCGCCAAGGAGGCGAAAGAGTACTTCTCCGACATGCTGCGGCATCGCATCAAGTTCCGGTACGAGGGCGACCCCGGAGACCGCGCCATCAACATGGTAAGTGCTGCCGCCTACCGGAAACCGGTGTGGATTGTTTGTTTATTGGGTGGTTCACCACGCACTTTATGCACATTCGCGGCTAATGGCTCCACTCACACTGTTACGCTGGCGGGCCGCGTGATTGGGAAATGTCCCGATCGGTGCGGGTGTAGAGCCCGGGACCTTTGATACCCAGAGCCGAACACCTTAGCCACTCGCCCCCCCTCCCCACCCAGGGTGACTCCACACAGCTGTCGACATTGGCTTTATGGCGTCGACAGCTCGAATTTAGCAGGCCATAAATCTAAACTGAAACCGGCAATCACCGGCACATATTTGCCAAATCTGATTGCATGTCTCAGTGGTCAGCTGGCGACGTACTTAGCACCGTGAACTACCGAGGCGCAGTGTGAGCAAGTCACGACGTGTTATAACGTGACGTGACGTGACATAAGCTCGTAATTGCCGCCCCGGTAGCTCAGTTGGTTAGAGCGCTAGCCTGCACTGGTCTCCCCTGTACTGGCAACACAGGGTTCGAGTCGCTTCGCGCGCTCGCGTTTAGCCCCCGGCCGGGAGTGCCAGTTGGCAGCTGGCCCGATAAGGCCGGGGACGAGCTACCGGGCGGCCGTGTCGGTGCATTGGCGGCACGTTAAATTTTCGGTCTAAATTGTGCCGTTGAGCTGGAGTTCATGGATCGGGTGGTGGGGCCAGGGTTCACGCAACAAGCTCTGCTTATCAATAGAACCCTGGTTACTCAAGCCACCCCAGCAACAACACGGATTAAATTTATTTAAAAAAGTAATATAACTGATGTGACCCTTCTCTGGAAGCGTCACTGGTACTATTTCGTGGCGCGCGATGCAGCTCACAAATCAGTGGGTTGAGGCGTCGTAGATGCTGCATGGTCATGACCCTGATAAAATGGTCCAGTCGTCGATTCAGAATGGTCGCAACGCCCTGACACCCTCAGTCATAAACACTAATTTCATGGAAACGTGAGTCATTCGGCGCAAAGTGTCGAGTGAAACAATTGACACAATCACGACGCGAAACATACCGGAGCTTATTTTCACACACATGACGGTCGGCAGCAGCGGATTTCTGGGCGCCACATGATTCATGTAGTCGATGCGCCCTAAAGCCTTAATAACTAACATCGCCTAAAATAGGCGATGATTCAAGTGCGTCGTGAATCATCCAATACACAAACAACGAGTCCTCAGCCACGTTCCACACCTCAGCTCTGTGACGGCGACCCTGTCCAGACTGACGGGTGCAGACTGGCCAGAGTAGTCGGCGCGCCCTGAGCACAGATCCACTATGACGTGGCGGCATCACCGATCCACTCTCCCTGCAGCATCACCTGCAGCATCACCAGCATCAGCCACGACCAGACGGACCAACGTCCTCTGAACGCTGCCCGTCCCAATGTGTTCGTGTCATACTCCCTGGCCGCTAAATGACCAAACCTGGTCGATGAGCCCTAAAACTCAAATAACCAACCAATCATGTCACACTCCAGCTCCTGGCAGTCGAAGCGCCCCTAAACTCCAATTCATCATCATACTCCCGCCCCCGTCGGTGTGAGAGCGGTTGGCGGGAACACAGGATATTTATATCGCCACCGCACCGTTAAGACGGGGTCTGCGCGGCTCCGCGCGGACCAGTCAGCTCGTTTCCGGTTCCGGTCGGTGCGTATCCTCTGATCTGGCGCTTTTTGGAAGCCTCCGTAGTCGTCCGACGTCGCACCATGTGATAATGTGCGATTAACTGATATACTGGATTGGGGTGTGGCTTTACGATGCACTCGGCAGCTGAGGCGATATGGTGTCGCCTGCCTGCACTGGTCGGAAGGGCGGGCATCGCGGGGAATCGAACCCCGTACCTCTGGCGTGCCGGACGCTCAGCTTAGCCACTGAAATATCGACGCGCGATTAACTAAGAGAGCATGGCGGCGCCGTCGGTTAGAGTGGCCGTGGCGTGGCGGCTGCTGATGGCTCAGCAGAGGCGTTCAACCCTCTCCACATCGGCAGCCCATCACTCGCCAATTGCATTTGTGCGTGTGCCGTGTGTCGTTGTGACGTGCCGCCACTTTGCTCTTGCCACTTGCCACTCTTATCTTCCGTACGCTAGCTTTCTCACAGTTGTACATTTTTGCTAACCCCGTCATGCGATATTTCGATTAACCATCGCCAGCAGCTTTCGAGACCCATTATCTGGGCGCTAATGATCAACTCTGGTAGAAGCGCCCTAAAGCCCGAATAACTGACTAAGACCCATCATCATGTCAACTCACGCACTGCGTACCGCCTTCACGACACTCAGTTCAATCCATTGTCCATCATATGATGCTCTTCGTTGCCCCTCGCCTCTGAACTCTGGTAATTTTTTTCCAGCGTCATCATCTCACGAGATGGGCGCTGTATGACCGAAGCAGCCGATGCTCCCCATGCCCAAATGGCCAACCAACCATCATCTCCGAGCTGGTTGCTACCGTTGTCAGTTCTCTGTATTCGATCGTTCCACCACGTTGCACCCTGAAGCGCCCACCCCTCCAAAATGACATTCCACATTCCTTTCACGCATGCATCCCTGACATCTTCCCGTACCTTCAACAGTCCCTTTCATCCTCACTGCCAGTTCCCCCGTTAGTCTTGTCCGCATTGTACTGCTTGGATTGCCATGTCAGTCCCACATGTGCCGGAACCGACATTAACACGGTTTCATCAGGCTAGGGAGACAAGATGGATGCAGTCGGTTCCCTGTCTTGCAGCATCCCTGTAATATCCAGTGTCGACAGCCACACCCATCTCACGCCATCATCAATACAGCGAAGCTCCCGAAAGCCCAAATAACCAACCAATACAGCGAAGCTACAACTTCGATTGTCAGCCGACACCCCGTCATCGTGTAGCACTACAGCAACTGTCAGCTGCCACCCTGTCAGCATGTAGCACCACTGCAACCGTCAGCTGAACGAGTGATGTTTCGTCACTATCGTGCAACACCGCTCCGAATGTTTCCAGGCGTTCAGCAAGAAGTGCGTGGACCAGCGCAAAGAGTGGCTCACCAACTGGATGGAGGAGTGCAAGCGGCGCCGAGAGCTCGGCCTGCCCGAGCTCTACCTCTACGAGAAGGACACGCGCGCCGTCAACTTCGTCGACTTCGTCAACAAGGAGCTGGTGCTGTTCTCCAACCTGGACAACGAGCGTTCGCTGCCCTGCCTGGTGGACGGTCTGAAGCCTGGCCAGCGCAAGGTGAGCATCCCTTGGACCAGGGTGTATCCCTAGGTGTGATCATGGACTTCATTAGGTGATCATGCACATTGGGGGTTAAGTTATATGCCAAAGGTCGATGACAAGGTCAGGCCACTTATCTTGTAACCATGTCTAAGCAATGATATTGGCTTGATCATGCCATCAAGCCATATGCCCTCACACACAACGTTGCCCTCCTGCAGCGTGATTCTTGAATTCGGTTTCAGAATCGCATTAGTCGTGCGACACGACATTGGATGGCCAACGGATGACCTGACCTCAGGTGGTCTGAGAATATGTCGTTTGAACAAAATATGCGTTGTCCAGCGCAGTGTGCCCAAATTCGCGAGTTTAGGCCTCGAGACCAGGATGTAAAAATTTAATGGTAATGCAGCATCCGAGTCCTGAAGATTATAGTCAGCAAAATCTGAAGTTGGCCCCTTTCGAGGTAAACAAATCAGCTGAGTGCCGTTCCGTTTCCATTGCCTATCACAAACTCTCCAGGGAGAACTTATTTTGTTTACATCCTGATACCTAACCGGGCGAATTTGGACACCATGTTCCAGCGTGATGTGAGGTCAAGTCACGAGGTCAGAAGCTGTACAGTTAACGAGGATGTTTCAGTATCATATCAGTTCTTCTTGGAACATAATTTCTATACTTCGAAAACGAAGTTCCGAAGTTATTGAAGCTCAGGCTTGCTTGACTTGACCACACGGCGTGGCCTGACCTGATCTTATGGACTTAGGCTTTCGATCAGATACAAGCATGTGTCTTGATGGTTGAATGGATATTTTCAAGGTCATTTCCCAAAGTGAAGGTCATGTCACTGGGTTGACCTATTATGACTTTTTCAACCTAGTTACCGCCGAAATTGAATAAAAAAAATTATATGCGATACGAGCTCCAGGCTAATCTGATTGGCTTCCCAATGACAATTTCCCCGTGTCTCATGAATATACAATGCACGGTTGCCTTCTGAGAAGGGAGCCGAGGTCTTACTGTACTCGATTTGGTTCATCTATGACAGTTCGATACATTCTCTTTTCTTGCCCAAATTTCACGGTGGAACGAAGGCGTCACTTTGGTTCCAATTTCGATAAACTCGTATTGCGATGTTTTAGGTGACAATTCGGAGATCGTCCAAGGAGATGAACTTTATCGATATATATATTTATATATATACATATATATATATATATATATATATATATATATATATATATATATATATATATATATATATATATACATATATATATATATATATATATATATATATATATATATATATATGTACATATACATACATATACATACATATATATCTCCTGCTCAGTAGTATATATCCTTTCCAAAAATATAACCATGGCGCTAAGCGGCATGCTGTGGAAACAAAAACATGGGCGCAACAATATCAGTAGCAGTTGATGCGCCCCTAAGCCCAAATAATCGATCAATCAAACCTGTCTCATGCATGATACGGAAGCTGCTTTTGAAGCCATATTCTGACCCGACCTGGCCTACCTCGACTGGACTACTTTTTATTAGAATTAATATAAATAGACTCATCGATGTTAATTATTGAAAAACGATGGCGCCGCGAGCTTGAGTAGTCTCCGCAATCACCTGATCTGAACCCCCCATATTTTTATCTCTTGAGGTTCTCTTGATAGACATTTACTTCGGCAGACACTCGCAAAGCGAAGGTGATACCAGAACTCTTTCGCATGTGGAGAAGAGCCCTAGAGCACCTGGAAACTTATCGTGAGTGTGCTTTGCTTATACCGGCGGGTTCAAGGACAGCAAATGGTGTGGGCGTACTTTCGTGAATGGCCTAACAAGGACGTTTACCTCTCGCTTGCACACGCATTCGTGCATACCGCGGAAGTGATGGCCATTCAAAAAGAGCTGGCGTCTTCATTGAAGTGGGGCATGGAAGTACTCATGTTATTGTCTCGGATTCATTAGGGCAGTCTCGGCTCTGAAATCGTTTTTATCCACGTAATCCCCTTTTACATGACATCGCAATTCGCCTTAATACCCTCAGCCAGTCTGGAAAAAGCGTCACACCATGCGGGTCCCTAGCCATGTTGGAATCACTGGAGATGACATGGCTGATGCAGCGACAAAGAGAGCAGCCGGTAAAGCCTTTTTACCCATATACTTCCCCTTCCAGTCACAAATCTCAACCAGGTGATCACGCATTCTTCCAACTTAAATGGCAGAAGGCGTGGGACTCTTAGATAAGAAAACTTAAAACATTGAAAAGCCGCTTAGTGGTATGGAAATCATCAGTGAGAAAATCCCGCAGGCAAGAATTAGTGCTATCTAGGCTGAGGATAGGGCACGCGCACGCCACCCATATTCATTTGCTGATGAATGAGCCCAGGCCGACATGCGACTATTGTGATGTACCCCTCACAGTGGCGTCATGTCCTGCTGTCATGTCCCCGCTCGTGTGCGGCGGAAGACGGCATTTTGGACGACTTGTAGACTCGCTTACTCCTTGCTGACATTTTCGGGGACGATTCGAGTTTCATCCCACGGGCAAATTATTTGAATATATCTCCAACATCAAGCTCCATGTCATCTGTCCATCACCGTAATGTGTAATAATGTGCTTTTATCGTGTATACTTAAAGATGTGACTGAAGTGTGTAAACTGTGTACATGTATACTTCGGAAGAAGGCTTGATTATTTATGGCAAGCAGCAAACCATTAGTTATGGGCGCTAAAGGAAAAAAGCTGGTCGATGCACCATAAACTCAAATAACCGACCAACCAATAAACAACAGCAATATGCATCTCAATACCGCATTGGGATCGAGGAGTCGTGATGTGACTAACCTGCCCCAGTTCCGGACTGTGGTATACTGTATCTCTTTCTTACATCATGTACGTTCAGAAATTGTCTAAAGGATAGACACACTTACAAAGAGATATGTTGACAAAGAGCTTAGCGACATATGTTAATACGCTTAACGAGAATAGTGTCGTGCTTACTGCGATAATGGGAAGTTAAACTTGATCAAATGGTTATCTGGTGTCAGAGTTAGTTGGTTGGTGGTTGGTAAGACACGTAAACCGTTGAGTCAAGTATTGTCGCCAATCTCACGCTGATTGGCCACGGAAAAGAGGTCAGCAGTGAGATTCAAACCCACTAATCTTTCGATGGGGATACTTACCCTAGATCTCGGAGTGACTTTTACACGGCTATCGCAAATAAAATCAATTGTTTGCAGGAAATCTATCCTACGTCCATGTTTGTGCTCAAATATAGAACTGGGACCGTATGCTGGTGCTGTTTTCCTTTCTTCTAGGGAGCCGCCTATCCAGCAGGCATATTAATGTGGGCGCTTGCCTGTGTTGCGGCGCTCCACCAGCCAGATAAGCTGGCTGGCTCGCGATGTGCCGCCTACTGGGTCGGCCTGGCCGTCGGCGACGATGAGAATCGTCGGTCGGCGGGCCTGATCCAGTTCGTGCTGATGGCGACGTCGGCTGATCATCACCGGCTTGACCGTGCCAATAGCGCGCGGGTCTGCGTCCCGACAGTGTCAATAGCGCGCCGGCCTGACCGTGTCAGTAGCGTACCGGCCCCGACCATGTCAACAGCGCGCCGGCCTTACCGTGTCAATAGCGCACTGCCCGACCGAGTCAATAGCGCACCGGCCCGACCGTGCTCAATAGCGCACCGGCCCGACCGTGTCAATAGCGCACCGGCCCGACCGTGTCAATAGCGCGCAGCGGCCCGACCAATAGCGCACTGGGCCGACCGAGTCAAGGGCACTGAGCCGACCGTGTCAATAGCGCACCGACCCGACCGGTGTCAATAGCGCACCGGCCCGACCGTGTCAATAGCGCACCGGCCCGACACCGTGTCAATAGCGCACCGACCCGACCAGGTCAATAGCGCACCGGCCCGACCATGTCAGCGCACCGGCCCGACCGTGTCAATAGCCACTGGGCCGACCGTGTCAATAGCGCACTGGGCGGACCGTGTCAGCGCGCACCGACCCGACCGTGTCAATAGCGCACCGGCCCGACCGTGTCAATGCGCACCGGCCCGACCATGTCAATAGCGCACTGGGGCCGACCGTGATCAATAGCGCACCGACCCAACCGTGTCAATAGCGCCACCGGCTCGATCATGTCAATAGCGCACCGGCCCGACCGTGGTCAATAGCGCACCGGCCCGACCGTGTCGATAGCGCACTGGGCCGACCAGGTCAATAGCGCACTGGGCCGACCGTGTCAATAGCGCCCGACCCGGGTGTCAATAGCGCACCGGCCCGACCGTGTCAATAGCGCACCGGCCCGACCGTGTCAATAGCGCACTGGGCCGACCGTGTCAATACGCACCGACCCGACCGTGTCAATAGCGCACCGGCCCGACCATGTCAATAGCGCACTGGGCCGACCGTGTCGGTAGCGCACCGACCCAACCGTGTCGGTCAGGGCACCGGCTCGATCATGTCAATAGCGCACCGGCCCGACCGTGTCAATAGCGCACCCGGCCCGACCGTGTCAATAGCGCACCGGCCCGACCGTGCCAATAGCGCACTGGGCCGACCGTGTCAATAGCGCACTGGGCCGACCGTGTCAATAGCGCACCGACCCGACCGTGTCAATGGCGCACCGGTCCGACCGTGTCAATAGCGCACCGGCCCGACCGTGTCAATAGCGCACCGACCCGACCGAGCCAATGGCGCACTGGGCCGACCTTGTCAATAGCGCCGACCCAACCGTGTCAATAGCGCACCGGCCCGACCATGTCAATAGCGCACTGGGCCGACCGTGTCAATAGCGCACCGGCCCGACCATGTCAATAACGCACTGGGCCGACGTCCCGACCCGGGGGTAGGCTGGCGATATGTCGGCTGGACGCGGGGGCTGGCGATATGTCGGCTGGACGCGGGTAGGCTGGCGATATGTCGGCTGGACGCGGGGTAGGCTGGCGATATGTCGGCTGGACGCGGGGTAGGCTGGCGATATGTCGGCTGGACGCGGGGTAGGCTGGCGATATGTCGGCTGGACGCGGGGTAGGCTGGCGATGGGGTCGGCTGGACGCGGTAGGCTGGCGATGGGTCGGCTGCACGCGGGGTAGGCTGGCGATGTGTCGGCTGGACCAGGGCTAAAAAATGGTTTCGTGGTTGTCGTCCAAATCGGAATAGGCTTGGTGGTTGTCACCTTTTAGTGCAAACGATAACGACTATGCTACATGGCCCGGAACAGGGGTTTCCCAACCTGGGGGTAATGCGCTGGCTTGTGGAGGGTGGGGGGTGGGGGTTATAGCGGGGTTTCGTCAAACCTCCCAGTGCGGAGAGTACTGTGTACATTTGCCAAAAACCTGAGCACATATATCGGCAGGAAATACTACATGTTCCCAACCTTGAAAATGAACTTTGGTTATGAGGCATTCTGAATTGACATGGGGTAATCATGAGGTTGGCCTAACCCAAAAGGGGCAATGCTAAAGCTCGAAAAGGTTGTGATTTCGGGACTTACCTAACAAAATTGCGTGATTACCTTTATACAGAATATCTTGCCGCCAATTTCCTGTTCGGCAATTCGGCGTCGTCCCTGGTTGCACCCAGTCAACACTGTCAATGCACCCATGGTTTGTGAGCCCTCAATAATGCAAGGGGGCTTAGAAGTGTCGTGAATAATAAAAACCGGCTTAAATAATAAAAGCCAGTTGAAACTGGCTTAAATTAATAGAAGCGGCTGGTATAAATTCAATGTAAGCCAGCTTTTTCCATCCTAAATATACAGGGTGCGCGGAAAGTCCTGGCGCTTTTCTGTATGCTTGCCAGCGCGCGCTGTGATTGGTGGCCAGTCTGCCAATGGCCGCAGGCGTGACCCTCGCCGGACCCGGTCAGCCGGGGGCGTGCAACACTGACCTTCGAATCGGTTCAGTCATAAGGGATAAAAACAGACGAAGCAGCACCTGGTCGCTAGCGCCTGCGTGCGGCGGCCGGGTCCGGCTGAACCGAGGCGCAAGTTGCAGGAACGATGCAGCGTTTCTCGGCGAACGGTTCACCGGATGAAGGCGAAGATCCGATCTGTGGGTCCTTAGAAGATGCCCTCAGGTCAGGTCGGCCGCGGTCGCTCAGAACTCCGAGAACGTGGCCCGCCGTGTCAGAAGCAATCGAAGAAAATCCGCGGCAGTCAATCAGAGAACAGGCGAAGAAGTTCAGCTTTCCCGAGACATCAATGCGGGGAATTGATCCACCAAGACTTGAACATGAGGTCCAGAGTGATCCATGTAACAAGCCGCGTATGAACCGAGGCCACGCGTCTCCGCCGTCTGGAGAAGAGGATGCTGCTCCTCAACTTTCTTGAAGAGCCCGGTGACCACCCGGCTTCGTTCCGGATCTTCTCCAATGAGAACGTTCTTCCACGTCGCTCACGCCCAGCTGAACCGGAGGAACTCCCGCTACCTGTTCGACCAGCCTGTTGAAATGGACCCCGGATTCAGTTCAACCCCGTGAACAAGCACCCGCAGAAGGTGATGGTCCTGGGTGTCGTCGGGTCCGACGGGCAGAAATGCCCCATCGTCTTCATCGACGCCAACGAGAAAATCAACAGCCAAGTCTACGAGGGCTTCTGCACGCACGTCATCCCCTGGGTCAAAGGTGACCTACACGGAGGGCAATTTGATCTTCAACAGAGAGCGGAGCGCCCGCCCACAACGCCACCGCCATCGAATCCAGAGCTGACAGGAGGAGCTCGGGGGGCCAGATCACTTGGCGGAAGGAGATGTGGCCGCCTCAGTCGCCTGACCTCAACCCAGGCTCGATTACAGCGTGTGGAGCGTTCTGCAGGATGAGGTCCAGGCCACTTCTCATCCCAACCCGGAGTCGCTCAAGGCTCGCATCGGTAATGGCGGCGTGGGAGGCGCTAGAGGCGGCCTACATCATCAGGACCTGGAAGGGCTTCCGCTCTCGCGTCGAGGCCGTCATCGCCGCCGCGGGCGGCCACATCGAGTGAGCGGTTGGTGAAAGGATGTGGCTTGTTGTTCCCAGTCACTGTTACAACTTGTTGTTGAATATATATGAGCCAGTTGCATTTTGTTTGCGAAAATGTTTGAAAAGCGGCGTGACTTTCCGCGCACCCTGTAGGTAGGTAGGTACCTACTGGAGATATAGATGGCAAATTTAAGCCGCATCACCGGTGGTTTAAACCAGTTTAAACCAGAAGCCGGCATAAAATTAATTTAAGCCACCCTGGCTAAAATTATGTTTCGGATATGGCTTGTAGACTGCCCGACAGCCTGGCCCCACACACCACCTGCAGACAGCCCGACAACCTGACCCCACACACCACCTGTAGACAGCCCGACAGCCTGGCCCCACACACCACCTGTAGACAGCCCGACAGCCTGACCCCACACACCACCTGTAGACAACCCGACAGCGGCCCGACAGCCTGACCCCACACACCACCTGTAGACAGCCCGACAGCCTGGCCCCACACACCACCTGTAGACAACCCGACAGCGGCCCGACAGCCTGACCCCACACACCACCTGTAGACAGCCCGACAGCCTGGCCCCACACACCACCTGTAGACAGCCCGACAGCCTGGCCCCACACACCACCTGTAGACAGCCCGACAGCCTGACCCCACACACCACCTGTAGACAACCCGACAGCGGCCCGACAGCCTGACCCCACACACCACCTGTAGACAGCCCGACAGCCTGGCCCCACACACCACCTGTAGACAACCCGACAGCGGCCCGACAGCCTGACCCCACACACCACCTGTAGACATCCCGACAGCCTGGCCCCACACACCACCTGTAGACAGCCCGACAGCCTGACCCCACACACCACCTGTAGACAGCCCGACAGCCTGGCCCCACACACCACCTGTAGACAGCCCGACAGCCTGGCCCCACACACCACCTGTAGACAGCCCGACAGCCTGACCCCACACACCACCTGTAGACAGCCCGACAACCTGGCCCCACACACCACCTGCAGACAGCCCGACAGCCTGGCCCCACACACCACCTGTAGACAGCCCGACAGCCTGCCCCGTGTCTGACCCCACACACCACCTGTAGACGGCCCGAGGCGACACCTGGCCCCACACACCACCTGTAGACAGCCCGACAGCCTGGCCCCACGCACCACCTGCAGACAGCCCGACAGCCTGGCCCCACACACCACCTGTAGACAGCCCGAGGCGACACCTGGCCCCACACACCACCTGTAGACAGCCCGAGGCGACACCTGACCCCACACACCACCTGTAGACAGCCCGAGGCGACACCTGGCCCCACACACCACCTGCAGACAGCCCGAGGCGACACCTGGTCCCACACACCACCTGTAGACAGCCCGAGGCGACACCTGATCCCACACACCACCTGTAGACAGGCCGAGGCGACACCTGGCCCCACACACCACCTGCAGACAGCCCGAGGCGACACCTGATCCCACACACCACCTGCAGACAGCCCGAGGCGACACCTGGCCCCACACACCACCTGTAGACAGCCCGAGGCGACACCTGGTCCCACACACCACCTGTAGACAGCCCGAGGCGACACCTGGCCCCACACACCACCTGTAGACAGCCCGAGGCGACACCTGATCCCACACACCACCTGTAGACAGCCCGAGGCGACACCTGGCCCCACACACCACCTGTAGACAGCCCGAGGCGACACCTGGCCCCACACACCACCTGCAGACAGCCCGAGGCGACACCTGGTCCCACACACCACCTGTAGACAGCCCGAGGCGACACCTGATCCCACACACCACCTGCAGACAGCCCGAGGCGACACCTGGTCCCACACACCACCTGTAGACAGCCCGAGGCGACACCTGATCCCACACACCACCTGTAGACAGCCCGAGGCGACACCTGGCCCCACACACCACCTGCAGACAGCCCGAGGCGACACCTGGTCCCACACACCACCTGTAGACAGCCCGAGGCGACACCTGGCCCCACACACCACCTGTAGACAGCCCGAGGCGACACCTGGCCCCACACACCACCTGTAGACAGCCCGAGGCGACACCTGGTCCCACACACCACCTGTAGACAGCCCGAGGCGACACCTGGCCCCACACACCACCTGTAGACAGCCCGAGGCGACACCTGGCCCCACACACCACCTGCAGACAGCCCGAGGCGACACCTGGCCCCACACACCACCTGCAGACAGCCCGAGGCGACACCTGGTCCCACACACCACCTGTAGACAGCCCGAGGCGACACCTGATCCCACACACCACCTATAGACAGCCCGAGGCGACACCTGGCCTGCATCAAGGCCACCACAGGCTGCCGACCGCCGACCGACGCGGTCACACGCCCGAACAGCTTCAGACAGGCCCGCCCGCTTCTGAAGGAAATCCACCGGCGACCGGGTTGTAATTCCAGCGGCAGCAGAAGCCAGCTAAAAATAGCTCCAGCCCCGCCGACCGCTGCAGTTAGATATAGCATGTTAATGCCAGTTCAGGACGGTCAAGCGTGGCGAAAGTCGTAGACCATTATTTGACAAATGATACAGGAGCACTCAAGCTGATTGTCCTCGCTCAGTTGCTTCCTGAGTATATGTGCCGCGATGCTCAGTGGCGGTTCTGTGCCAGTGGCGGTTTTGTGCCCCATGCTGTGCCCTCCACCAATGCTCATGTTGTGTTCTCTCCCGGTGGCTGTTCTGTGCTTTGCAGTGGTGCAGTGGCTCAGCGATTTTGTGGCCCACACCGTGTACTCGAAAAATGGCCACGCTTTGTTCCGTTCCAGCGGGTGTTCGGTGCTGTTCTGCGCAGTTGAGCAATGGCTTAGTGGCAGTGTTGTGCCCCATACTGTGTCCCCTCCCATTGGCCGTGTTGTGCACCCCGATCGCTGCGCTTCGCATAATATACTGTTATTGATGATAGTATTGCGGAGAGCTGTACTGAGATTGTTGAATTAAAGACTACTATATAAATGTCAAAATGCTCATATTAAGAAAAATGGATCACACGTTGGTCTAATATATTTCAGGCATGGCCATTCTTTAGAGACAGAGCGTAAACAAAAATACATTTTACGCACAGGATGTGTAGCACATTCTTTATATGCTTCAGACCGTCTACCAGTATTAACGAAGGGGTTTTAATCCTCGCATAAGCTCAAGCATCGGCCAAGCATCCAATGGTTATTTATAACCCTTTCCTCAAGAGTGGTAGAAGGCCCATAAAGCATGTGCTACGCATCTTGTGCGTTATATGTCTGTGTTTACGCTCTGTCTCTGAAATAGGGCCATACCCGAAATATATTAGATCAAATTTTGATTCTATTTTCCCTAATATAAGCATTTGGTTACTTGAAAAATATGTAATGGTCCTTTATTCATGGCTTCACCCGGACGAAAGGTTGCATTCATTCTTGTTTCTTCCGCGGAAGTGATTTGCCATCAGCTATGGAACAGCAGCATCAGTTTCATCAAAATCACTGCTCAGTTTCTGACTCGTGTAGCCCCTACTGACCTCATCATTAACTCGTTCGTCACGCTTGCCGATCCGGTTAGCCGACCTCAGCTCTTCCCATCTCTCCTGGGTCTGATCTCTGCCCTCCCGATGCTTGACTGCGGCCGGCCCGAGCCTACTCGCCGCCGTGCGGCCCCGACCGGTCAGGGCCGGGGCCGCCGGCCGCTCGTCCACAAGCGGCCTGTGACCGTGCGCGCGTGTGCGGCAGAAACCGTGGTTCAAAGGCTTCAAGGGCGAGGTGGTGGAGGTGGGGCCGAACCACTACATGGTGAGCGGCGAGATCAGCGTGCTGTCGCCCACACAAGTGGAGATCACCGAGCTGCCGGTCAAGACGTGGACGCAGCCCTACAAGGAGTTCCTCAGCGGCATGATCAACCCCGAGAAGGGGCCGCCCATCATCTCGTGAGTGTTGGTTGGTTGGCGGTTTTGCGACACGTCGGCCGTTGAGTCATGAAGTTGCCTATCTCTCACGCCGGTTGGTTGTGGGCGAAGAGTAGCGACGGGTGAGACTCCAACCACAATCTTTTGATTGTGAGACGGACAACTTACCCCTAGACTACTCGTCCCCATCTCGTGAGTGTTGTTGGACCTGTTAGTGTGTGGTCGTCGACCTGAATTACCGCCATGGCCAGTGTCCCGAGCGTGATTGTTCGTCGAGTGTAAAGTATCCGGCCGAGAGTTGAAGCGTTTTCACTTTCCAGCCAATCACAGCTTGCTATGCACACATTGAATCGGCCTATCAATCAGTGAATTGCTCTTCAAAGGCGGAACATTAATCGGGAGATTAAAGTAAAGCCAGCCCTCAAACATGGCTGCTCGCTGCTGGAAGCCAGCATAATTAAGCCAGTTGTCAATTGACCTTTTCAACCGCGGGCCAAATATAAGCGACGGTAGAAACTCGACTCACTGCTACCATGGTAACTGCGATCTGAGGTCAGCGCTTCACCCACTGGGTTGCCAGGGTTAGTGTCCTGGAATTCTGGAATTGTATTGGGACCTAGCACGCGATGTAGCTTTTTGATCACCTGGCGTTCTGACTTCCTGGATTCACTTCAGCAGGTCGTGGCAGTATTCAGGCGCAATTTTGGACGCCCACTTCACCAGATTCCATTTTACATTGCTGTCATGAAACGTAACAACAATTGTTATTTCTAAGTTGAGCATTCCTTAACACCTGTCATGTCGTCAACGGTTTTCGACGCCACAGGTTACATCTTTGAGAGATATTAAATGCCAGAGTTACCATGGGCTCATCTGTTCCAATATGCAACGGGCACTAGGTATTGTAACAATATGTAAGGACCATACGCAATACCAACGATGCATGTCTCGTCGTTTCCCGTTTAGATTTGCAGCGACTTAGTTCGCTGGGCCATACAAGTAATTGTAGCTGAACCAAAAAAGGAGCCAACCAACTGCCACAGTTGTCGTAAAATATTACTCTGAAATGTGTCGAGTTGTATTAGCTTGTGTTATTTTGGTATGTTCCGACGGGATCGCATGATGAACCTGCCTGTGCTTTTATCGAGACCCTACCCAGCGTGAAGAGATTTGCACCTTGGCCCTCGCAATGCAGGGGCGATTTAAAATCGCCTTATATTTAGCTTAGACAAGCTAAATATCAGGTATTGCCTAAGGCGTACAAAATATTACTTTGAGATATGCCTAACTATGATTAATAGCCTTGTGTGAACAAATGCAGCTTCAACTGTAAGGCCATGGAGCTCCGGGAGGACAAAGCCAGTTCACGACCTCGCAATGTGATTTTCAGACGTACCTCAACACATTTGTCCTGAACCAACCGTAGAAGATGTTAGGACATCAATGTGCAGATAAATGATGGAAATGCGCAAAATGACTCACACAGAGGTAACCTCACGACAATCCTTTGGGGCGAGCAAAATTTTATACCTCGTATAATGCTGTTATGGAACTAATTTTATCTTGACCCCTTTCTGCCATAGCTTATCTGTATACCAGTTGCATATTTTTTTTTAATATTTTTTTTTATATATGTTTTTATTTATTTATTTGATCCGAGTTGTTGCTGGGGTGGCTTGAGGAGCCAGGGTTCTATTCCTAAGCAGAGCTTGTTGCGTGAACCCTGGCCCCCACCACCCGATCCATGAGCTCCAGTTCAACGGCAGAATTTAGACCAAAAGTTTAACGTGCCGCCAATGTACCGATACGGCCGCCCCCAGCTCGTCCCCGGCCTTATCGGGCCAGCTGCCAACTGACACTCCCGGCTGGGGGCTAAATGCGAACACGCGAAGCGACTCGAACCCTGTGCTGCCAATACAGGGGAGACCGGTGCAGGCCAGCGCCCTAACCAACTGAGCTACCAGGGTGGCTGTAATCATTTCACAGTATTTGTGTACTCTTGTAGCTCCTGTGCCGAAGTGTTCGGCTGTAATAATGTGCGAAGGCGGTGCGGTGTGGATGACAACAGGGCGAGACTAGACGCCGCGCACTTGGAAATGTACACTTGTCAGACGTAGGGCGAGATGTGATCCACCCCATGCGTCAATGTGTCATGTACATCACAATGCAACGCTTGCTGTGTATTGTGACGTGCATGACACACTTGGGAAGAGATGGTGCTCAGAGTTGTTGCCATCGCCTTCGATTGGAGCGTTCGACTTGGCTGAAGGGAGGGTGAAGCGCGTGGCACCCGATGCGCACACTCCAATTCATGCGTCACGATCTGGTGGTGCGCGGCGTGGGCTCAAGATAATCTCAGGGGCTATCAGGATGTTCGCCGTACGATGCATATTTACGTTGTCACCAGTCGGTAGTTTGCATCATCAGCTGGAAAGCAAGGCTAAACGATAAAGTCGCGTATCATCTGAACATGGCTGCAGTCATTCACGTTAACTTGTCCTTTCAGAAAACGTTTTATAAGTCAATCTGGCTTCCTGCGAGCTGTTTGCATTAGAGGGCGGCGATTTCTTTCGCCTGAAGGTAGCAATTTTATTTTGAATGATGGTCTCTCGTTCTGTGTGGGCTCATTGTGCTCCTTGTCGAAAGGTAGCTGAATTTATTTCGTCGCATTCTGTGTGGGCTGAGGCTATGTGATCAACATGGTCGAAGCGCCCTAAAGACCAAATAACAATCTGTGTGGGCCGATTATGCTTCTTGTCCAGAGGTTGGTTAATTAGCGATACGTAATTCGGTTCCTTGAGTTATGTGTGTGCCTCAGGTTTAACATCTTGCTGGGAATATGTTGTGTTCTGCTCTGCCAATGCTACTGCTGTTGGATGCTGCACAATGCAGGTGCGATGTGCTGTTGCGCAGCACAATTCGGCAACGCTGTTCAGAATTACCGCCTGCGTGCCGTTTGCCTAATGGCGGTCACACGCGTGTTAACGCTGCGCCTGTGACCGGTCCGCATCGCTCGCGAAAAGTCCAATTTCAGCCATTCACTGGCAGGAGCACGTCGCCGTTCGCCGGTCGTTGTGGCGAGCGCAGTGAGCGTTCGTTGGCGCTGCTCCTCACCGCCCACCTGGTATTTGTATTACTGGATTGGTGCGTTTTCACTACTTTGCGTGCGTATTTCATGGGTACGATCGTCGGGTAGAGCCTGAAGTCTTCGACCGTCCGTTGATCACTGTCGGAGTCATTTTTATCTCCTGCCTCCGGCTTGGCAGCAGCAGAGAAGCCATTGCGAGATCTTCTGCTCGGTAGTTCTGAGGTTTATGGGATGATTCGCGCATGGGTGAATTGGCGTAGCTTTTCGCGTTATCTTTTCAGACGTAAAGCTCTGCGATTTATTGTCTTAAGGAACTCAGTAGGATTGTAAGCGTTAAATATTGTGCTGTTCGGAGACGTATGCACTTCAGGGGATGGAGTCTGTATTAAAATCTACTTAGATATGCATCGCCGCGGTGACGGCGAGGGGATATCAGCTGCAATGCAAGTTTCCTCCTTCCCTGGGAAGAAATTTCCATGCCTCAGATAGACAGTACTCGTATGATTAGAGAAAATGTGTTGAAGCCGAGCTCGATGGAAGCGATTTAAGTTCCAGAATAGCCGCGTGGGAGCCATCTTGGCTGGTTTTCCCGGACAGGACGCTCGTAACATGGGCGAGTATGCTATGATTGCCTGATCTGAACGTGCATGCTGTGGTTAAGCGGGTGCCGTCGGTGTGCTGGTGAACAAGTTGAAGAAGTAGTCGTTTGTTTGCATTGAGCGTGCTCTGATGGTTGTCATTTCAAAACGGTAGCGGTCCGTTGAACTGGAGTTGTGTCTGGCCCAGGGGCGAAGCCGCGTAGGAAGGCGATGATGCGCGCGCTGATGTCGGAGGCGTGCGATTGTCGTACAATTCCAAATCACTCCATCAATGAAGCAATGTCAATCAATCAATGAAGCCAGTCAATAATCAACAGCACTCTGCACATCGTAGGCACGCAGTAATATCACTCGATTGAAAGCAAATCTGGCTCGGATATGAATGCAGCGGAGCACTGCAGATCGGCCGGCAAAGCGTCGTGTTCGCGTTGGAAATGCGAACGTCGCCCGCCCGTCCAGTGGGCGCTGCACGACCGACGCAGTCGATGCGCCCCTGAACTCCAACAGCCAACCAGCCAACCAAGCGTCGTCCATTCGCCACGTCGTTTGGCGGTGTTGTGTGGTGCCACGTGTTGCGTCACTATGTGGTGTTGTGCTTGCGTGTGTCAGTGCGTCCCGACTACACCAGTTAGTTGGTTATCAGGGCTTTAAGGCGCATCGACTACGTTGGTCATGTAGCGCCCAACCGATTGCACCGGTGACAACGCCTGAGTGCAACGGTACCCATTTCGATGCGCCCTGTTCCCTGAGAGGCTGACCTGGAGAGGCGAACCGACAGGCGGCAGGTCAGTTACACTCCCCGAGAGGTTTGCCAGCGGACGACAGGTCAGTCCTACACCCCAAGAGACCGACCTAGAGAGGCGGTAGGTCGGTCCCACTCTCCGAGAGTCTGACCTGGAGAGACGGGTCGGCGGGCGGCAGGTCAGACCCACACCCTGAGAGGCTGACCTGGAGAGACGGTCCGGCGGGCGGCAGGTCAGACCCACACCCTGAGAGGCTGACCTGGAGAGACGGGCCGGCGGGCGGCAGGTCAGACCCACACCCTGAGAGGCTGACCTGGAGAGACGGGCCGGCGGGCGGCAGGTCAGACCCACACCCTGAGAGGCTGACCTGGAGAGACGGGCCGGCGGGCGGCAGGTCAGACCCACACCCTGAGAGGCTGACCTGGAGAGACGGGCCGGCGGGCGGCAGGTCAGACCCACACCCTGAGAGGCTGACCTGGAGAGACGGGCCGGCGGGCGGCAGGTCAGACCCACACCCTGAGAGGCTGACCTGGAGAGGGCGGGCGGCAGGTCAGACCCACACCCTGAGAGGCTGACCTGGAGAGACGGTCCCGCGGGCGGCAGGTCAGACCCACACCCTGAGAGGCTGACCTGGAGAGACGGGCCGGCGGGCGGCAGGTCAGACCCACACCCTGAGAGGCTGACCTGGAGAGGCCGGCCGACATGCCAGCCACCACACTGCGACTCTGCACACATGCCCGCTCTCGGGAAGCGGCTTCCGCCATCCAACTGTGATCCGACTATTCCTGCACGGATTTCGCTGTCCAATTTAAAATACTGAAATTCAACTGTCGTGTAAGCTTATTTTATTTCGAAGCGAGAAATTGAACAACCTAACCCGATCGTGGTGAAAGGGGTGGGAAGTATCCCCATGCTGGTGAGGAGTGATTTCGATGAAGCGTAAATGTGGATAAGAATTGTGAGCTTCGGAGGTCCTGAAATGTTGTGCTTATAAAACAGCATATCGAGGTTTAGTTAAGTATTCAAAATTGTCCTGCATTCGAAGTTGTATCAATTGGGATTGTTTTATAAATATATTGCAATTCGTAATAGGGTATACGAATTGTTTACAGACAACTCGCCAGTGGCGCGCACATACGCACACTCATGCACATTCGTCGGTAGGGCGCAGTTTTATATGCTATTGAGAGGCCATTTCCTCCTCAATATTGATATATCAAAATTGGAAAAAGTGGAATATGTCTTCGTAAGGTTTTATATCGGAAACTCGGCAGCCTGGTAATTGTCATGAACATAAACGACATGGAATGGAGTTTTCGCCAGCGGTCCCCAAAATCCTCACCTGATACCTGTTTGCCTGTTTGTGTGTTTGTCTGCCTGCCTGCCTGCTTGCCTACCTGCATATCTATCTGCATATCGACCCATGTACCTACCTAACCGGGTGGAGGCTGTGGAAGTAGTTAGCTCTGTTAACCCGTCCCGCCTCGGGGGGTGTTCAATCGCCTCCTCAGGTTTTTCGCGGATAGCGGACGGACGGTGCGCGGCAGCGCGCCCAAATTTGGCATACCTTTTCCCACATCAATTGGACACGCTGATCAATTGGACATCAATTGGACATTCTTAGGTCAGGTCATCTTGTCAACCAGTTAGTCAAGGTCAAGTGATGTCACCTCCAAGAAACGTTTAACCAGTCGTGATTATAGTGAAAGTTTCATTAGTGAAAGTATAGTGAACGTTTCAGCGTTTGCTTATCTTTACGGATACAACAAAACGTACAAGTGGAATTTTTCTCTTATTTCGTTTTTGACTACATAAATTTTGCGTTTTTGCCAAATTACAGTTCAAATAGAGGATTCTGGCTAAGGTAAGCATTTTTATTGGGACACGTTGCCTTCCAACAATGTTTCTCGGTCTGCTCTACCCGTTGGAACAGGAAAATTAAGGAAAGCTTTAAAACTCAAAATTTTGAAATTAAAAAAAATTGTTTGGGGCAAGAAAAAATATAGCCATGGTCGATTTCGCTGTCTTTTTCTCATTCCAAATACATTTCGTTTTTTTTCATATATCCCCAAAATGAACTACCCAGAGTCAAAGACATAATGTAAGTCGTGAAAAATCGTCAAAATATATCCCCCTGGTGACGTCACTTTTTGGGGGAGAGTGTTTTGGAGGGTGGACCCTGACCCTACTCGTCGAGCGCTTTCCGGTGACACCTCTTTCGTTTTCGTGTGATGCTTAGTTTGGATTTTAGAGGGGGTCTTCAACCGCCCCGCCCCCCCGAGACGGGATGTGAGGACTTGACCGGAGAGATGGCGCGGGTTAAGCTTCTGGTGTTCCAAATGTCTATAAAAGAAGCTGTTTTCTACTGCACGCAACAACCACGCTCCTTCCATAATCACGGCGATATTTGGATCTCGCTGGTCAATTACTGCTGGCGGGATTCTTGTTCCTGAGGGAATTGATAACGGGAGAACTGTTCAAAAGCGGATATTTCCATCGACTTGAAATGACCCGGCACCAGGCCATCTAAAATATGGAATTAATCCCTCGGGAAGCTTTACAACGCTACGAATCCTTCTGGGTGGTCTACGAAATGGGTCCACTTACTGCCAGAACAATAATATCTGGCAAATCTAATAAGATTCTCTAATGCACCGACACGGCCACTCGGTAGTTCGTTCCCGGTCTTATTGGGCCAGCTGTCAACTGACCTTCCCAGCCGGGGGCTAAATGCGAGCACGTGAAGCGACTCGAACCCTGTGTCGCTATGATAGGGGAGACCAGAGCAAGCCAGCGCTCTTACCAATTAGTTCGTAATTCTAACCCTGTCAGTTCGTAAAACCCTACCTGAATTCAACATTTGCTTGACCTAGCATGCCTTGTTCATTCTGTATATTGCGACCTAATATTGAGCTTGCTATCCTCCCTTACCTGCTCGTAATATGTTTTTTTCCATACATTTGGATGACGGCTCCTATGCAGGAATGTCATTACCTGACTCTACTTGAGATGCAGTTATTGCCTGGGGATGTTACACGACGCCAGCAAGTGCATCAACTTGGCAGTGGCTACAGAGCAGGCAAGATAGAAGCGATTCAACGGCCGACGGCTTAAAAATTGAGTTGCCACACAGTTCGTCCGAGTTTATGCGATTACATTTGATGTCGGGTATACAACAGTTTTGCTAACTTTACGACTATGAATTCGCGTTACTTGCAACTGGATGAATACTCATGAAAATATTTATAAAAGTTGTTTTTTAAATACTTAAAGGCAAGCGATTACTGACGAACGCCTTAATTTCCAGACCGAGTTTGTTTTTGCGATTGCGTGAGTTAACTGTGTGCTGGATAGGGAAAAAGTTGAGAGAAATCAAACCCTCTCTTGGCGAACGGCTTTCGTTGTCATATGAAATCAGACTAAACGAGGTTGCACTATGTCGTCAGGGAATTGTCTTATGTCGCTAGCCTAACCACACATGCGAGACGCATTTCCAACTTTCTTGGTCTTGGGGGGGGGGGGTGATGGTCCGCTATGGCCAGGGTGCCACAATTCACTGTTAATGTGGCATTTACTAGTTTCCTGCCTCCGACTTACCCGTGGCCGAAGATACCTCTTCGGATGTGCCCTTCTGTCCTTTGGGAAGCATTAGGGGTCGAGTCTTCCGTTGTTCAATCGTGACAGTTTCTCCTCTTCCTGTAATATATCATGTTTTCTCTGATTTATCCTCATTAACTTGCTTTTACATCTGGAAAAATGGAGGGTGTAGCACGGCATGGCATCACACTTGTGTTGGATCCTGTGGCATCGCATTCTGACTTCCGCTTGTTCTCGCTATTTGACTGACGATGTATTAGGCGCCGCGTGGCCGACGCAGTCGATGCTCCCTTAAACTCCAATACTCAACTGACTGCTGAACAGGGTTAAATCTCTTACACGTGGGTTGTTACTGCGATCAAATTGGTCTCGCCAAACATCAATTAAATTTATGGCCCTAACAAGACACGTTATGCTGCTGGTAAGGGGCGAGAAGTGCCTGTATCGATACCTTGCAGTTGGTTGTTAATTTTACGACGCGTCGACCACTTTGGTTTACATAGCGTCGTTTTTATCGACACCTCGCGCGTAGGGTGTGAATTATAGCTTTTCGCCTGTCTCAGGAGCAATTCAGTACGTCAGTACGATACTTCTCCTTCCCAAAGAAGTATCAACATCGTACACCTTAATGTTTTCTAATGCCTCGTTTCTAGTGGTTGTTTGTGTGCAGGTATCATGCTTATGCTCACCATCGCAGATTGTGACAGAAACATCTCGTACCTAGCGCGATTTCAAGTGAAGAGATTATCCATGATAATGTTGACTGTTCGATACAGTTTGCTGATGGTATGACGTTCTTATTGTTGTCATTAACATAAGTATCACTATTAGGCGATTCCCAAGATATACGAAAGAGATGCATATATGAGCGTACGATGTGCTGAAAACTGAGTTTAAAGGCGTCATTTCGTCGCCGCGGCTATCCTTATTCGCAAGTGGTGTTTACTGTTCGAAAATGATGCGGTGAACGATTCGTCCACAATGATTAGTAAAAATAATCAGTAAAAATCGTTTAGGTCAGAGGACTTACACTCGCACGTCCGGCGGTCCGCGCCAACTTCGCATGTCCGGGGGGGGAAGAATGACTGCCCCCCCCCCTAAGATCTCTGGAACTATGCTAGCTAGCGACAAACGGAAAACTGCGTTGGCTAGCTGGTAACGGGCTCTATCGAAAGTGTTTTGGTATTTTTTTCGCCATCATAGGTCAAATTCGGCCGGATCAGGTGGAACACAGAAATTGACACATCTCAGGACCTGTAACAGACAGAAACAAATGGCGAACTCTATTCGACAGTCCTTGAAATGCGCTACCGACAATAGGCGGTGTAATGTCAGGTCAAGGTCATGAAGTCATGACCTCAGGTCAAGGCCTAGGGAGGTCATGTAGGGTATCAATCGAAACGTCTTGACGATACAAGCACAATGACGATAATTTCAGCCTTCTAGATCAATGCAGTGCGATGTAATGCGCATAAATGTGTAGTGATCTCAGGTGACCGCAGATACCTTGGTGAGGTCACTGAGCAAAAATGTCATCGGTAACATTGAGCATAGCTTCCATCCACATGCCACAACCGTTATGAGATCATTCGGGGCGCAAATATGTAACTAGGAAACATTTGTATAGTTTACCATAGCCCTATAATGGGGAAGCCATGGCAGTGACCTGACATAAGGTCAATGCTACGAAAAACGCGATATACATACTATGGTCCCTGATGAGATCATGACATGTTATAAGTTTGAAATCAATAGCCCAATTATTGTGGAAGTTTGCCACCTAGAACTAGAACACCTAGCGGGCGGTCTGTGAAGTGTTGCCGGATGGCTGGTGTCCTCGCCCACCCCCTGGTGACCTAATTACCAACGGTGCATGGCGGCGGCGCCGGAAGGGGGCGGGGACGGGAGGTGGCCCGTGCGCTACAGCCGAACAATAGCCGTACCCAAAGACCGCTGGCGATGGACGGGTTGAAACTGTCCATGCGACGCCATCCATGCACTGCCGGCTGGCCAGCTGGCCGCACGTAGTGGCTGACACAACAGCCAGCATTTTCAATTTGAATGGGAACTTCGCCACATTGTATGGAGTTCATCGTGTGAACTTGTTTGTAGTATGTGGTTGTATGGGTCCACCGAGGTTTAGGATTGGCCCGCTCCTTCAACACTGATGAAAAATAACAATATTGCTTGCATTTGATCGCCCGATGTTCAAAGCGTACGTTCGAGGGCAGCGAAATTTGGAAGCGCAATGTTCATCCGGATCTTTCAGCAGCTAAAAATTATACACCATGCGCTGACTTTGTTCCCCAATGTCGAAGGCGTCATCTGAAAACAGTCGAGATCAGTCATCTCACTTTGCCTTGAGAAGGCCACCAGTGGGACAACAGAGCACCGTGGGACAACAGGGCGACAAACACCAGATCTCAATCGTCAGGACCCATTACCGCGCCAGAACAGGCAAGGAGTACGGCTTCCTCAAAACTACCAGAAATATCCTTCCGGAAATATCGAGACTCTGTGACACGACGTGGCCTGATCTTCACTGTACAAGGATCCGTAAATGGTGCATCATCAGCCACACCAAATGGTGATGCTCGATAGCGCGCGGTTCCTCCGGTGGCGGTCGTGGCAAAACTGCTTGGGATTTCCTTCCCCTCATACACACACACACACGCACACATTGCATCTTTTTATGGCGAGAGGTTATATATATATATATATATATATATATATATATATATATATATATATATATATATATATATATGTGTGTGTGTGTGTATATATATATATATATGTGTGTGTGTATATATAGATATAAATATATATATATACACATATATATCCATTGTAGTGTTTATTACTGCTCAGAGCCATCGATGTAGGAATAGGTTGGAAGATGATATCATTGCTACTATTTTGACAGTGTGTTTTACCATCGTCATTTGGCTACTGTCGACGCAGACTATTATGTTGGCTGCGACACTCGCCCGCATAACTAGCATCGCAGTTTAGCGCACATTTGTAGACTGGTATTACGCTCGTCCATATTTAATTCTGCTTTAAACCGATGGCATGGTGACTGAATATCGATGGAAATATAAATGTTGTTTAAAGGCTACTTCCACGGGCAGTGCAGGGTAGCTGCTGTCTATTTATTGGTGGACATACTGCTGCTGGCTGCAGTACAGGCGTCGTCGTCTGCACTGCAGACAATGGCGCCAAAGTAGTCCGTTGTTGGCACTCAGTGAGACCAGACCTCTGAGCTCGGCAGTGCGTACCTGGTCTGATCCACCGAAGCGCCGCACCTCCGAGGTGAATACGTGATTGTCTTTCGTGATTCAACAGCGCGCTTTTAAACCGTAGATAGTTACTTAATAGTAGTTCGCGATAAAACTATTGCAGTGTGTTGTAGTCAGAGGAGCCTTAACTGCAGTGGCTCCAAGGATACTCAGCGAGGTGAGTTCTCGTGTTTGTTTTGGCGTCTCTGGTGCATTCGGCAATGTGTTGTGCAGAAAGTTGGCGTCCAATCGGTGGCCGTGAACTTTGCGACACTGATTCAGGTCGGTGAAGTGGTGCTTGGGATGCACAAGGGTATGCACACAATGTGCATCTGGGCTTTGAAGTTGCCGGTTTTGAATCGGGTGGACACGGTTCTTCTGAGCAAGCGAAAGAGGATCCATTGCTACAGTCATGTGTAAATATGCCCCCTTGGCATTTCCTCAGATGCCAACGGTGTAGTTCCGAATTGGCACATTTATTCCCACCTTCTATATCGTGAAATAAACATGTGATCACTCTTATTAATCGCGCTTGCGCACCGCTACCCCGCCTCGCGTGTTAAAGTGCGCGTTCGACTTCCTCGAGAATACGTTCGCGAGTCGAAGCCTATCGTGGTTAGACATCTGGTACCTCGGTGGAAGGTAGGAAAATGTTTGGGCTGTGTGTTGATGTAAAAGGAACGGTACTATGTTATATGCCAATACCTGTAGGATGCTGAAATTTGCTCTGCACGCTTACCCACGTGAACCCTAGTGGCCATGATTGAAGTTGTGCAACCTAATTAATATAAAGCAGGACAACGGACCAATGCATGACCGGATCATTGAAACAAGGCATTACTTTTTCTTGCACAAAGTGATGGTCAGCTTTGTGTTACCACATCGACTTATCAGTTAAATCTCATGCAGGCTAACATCGGCTACCAGATTTACTATATTCCGAAAGAAGCAAATTGCAGTGGTCATTTTTTTTTCTCACGCTATCCGTAATTTATGTCTGATGAAAGAAATCGGTCCACGGGCAGTTCGGCTTTGCGATATATTCCACTGTCCCCAGAAAGTTAACTCGCTTCACTGTATGGTGACCTCTTGATACGTCAGTAGCAGCCGTTACATACTCCCATTCAACCAGTGGTCATTATGTTCCCCATCCAGCCGTTGGTCGTGCGTGAGATTCTGGCAGCCACCAACGCTCCGAGGAGCCGGCGTCGGGGATGACTCGAGTGGCGGACGTCGCTTTGCCCGCGGCGGCGGAGACGTCACGCGCCGATGACGCGCCGCTCGGCAGCTCGCTGAGCGGAGTCCGCTCTGGTGTGGCTCTACAGTCGGCCGCCGGCTGATTAGTGCTGACGCTTGGTGTGCGGCGTCTGCTTCGCGAACGTCTCCCGAACCGGGAATTTCGGAGTCGCGTCGCCTTCGCTACTGTAGCTGCACGTGTTTTCATGAATTGGCGTAATGCTCTGTTGGTGTGTCACCACGGGCAGTTGCGAAGGATTGTCTCTCCCGTTGATGTTTTCTGTTCTGGGTACACTGCAATGTTAAGGGGACTATTAGCATTGTCTAGCGTGCCAAACTTGCCATCAAAAAGTTGCACATTTAGATCGTTAGTACTTTTTAATCCATCCTGAACACATTTTCATAGGTCATATGATGGAGCGGTCGATGGAATTTTACTCCCAGTAAATATGAAGCTCGTGCTGTGCACAGCGCGGCCACCGCGGCACTTGCTCCAGGCGTTCCCTTTCCGCCGGATGCGGAGGCTTACCCGGATTTTGGTTTCTTCCATCATCAGTTTTGTATATGTTGCCGATTAAATCCTTCGTATCTGGTCTTTCAGCATCATCTTAAGGTAGGCCAGGTCCTGCAGGCCCTTATCGTACACTTTGTCCTTGAGATATTACGATAAGCAGACAGTCAGGTGCTTCAAATCGGAGAAGTGAGTCAGCCGTGCGTGCTCTATCTTGCGGTGTGTTCAAATTCAACCTTGCAGTGTGTCCAACGCATATTGTGTGCATCGAAGCAAATATATTCCAAATTTTGATATGGGGACGAGTAGCCTAGGGGTAAGTTGCTCGTCTCACAATAGAAAGGTTGTGGGTTCGAGCCTCACCTATCGCTACTCTTCGCCCGCGACCAATCGGCGTGAGAGATTGGCGATGCTACATGGCTCAACGGTCGGTGTGTCGTAAAACCAATAACCAACCAACCAACCAAATTCTGATAAATTCATCTCGAATTTATTAGATTCATCTCGAAGTAAGGAAGTAGCTGAATGCGGTTTCATTTCGGTCGTCCGTCATAATTTCCCGTGAAGAAGTATTTGTTTGCGTAATGGCGCCTAACTGGGCGAATCTGAACACCTTACTGCTGCTTGCACTACTTGCAAAATGCTGATTCAGCCACGCAAGAGCCATGTCCGAGATGTGCAGTGACATTGAAAACGTTTTAGAGGATCCGTTCGCCTGAACTATGGCTTGTATTGGTTTCTTTAGCGACTTTTCGCACTGATTTTGTTGGGTTTTTACTAATTAGCATGGGCGAATCGTTCCCCGCATCATTTTCGAAACGTAAACACCGCTTGCTAATAAGGATAGTTGCGGCGACGAAATGGCGTGTTGAGTGAGCACAGTGTCCCGAATTTTTATCGATGTAGGGTGGAAGGATGTCAGAAGAAGATGTCGAAGCCCTTAGTGACATCGAAACGTTTGGCGATGTGGTGGGGAAAAGTATGGGAAAAGAATGTAAACAGTTTAGCACGCATCTGCCGACCAGATGGCATATACTTCAGGAGTCGCATGGTGGAAAACGTAGCATTTGCTACTGTTGTGTGTCGTGAAGTTTTACGAAAGTCAAGTCAGGAAGTCAAAACCCTGTGCGCATGAGGTCAAAGCAGGCCCCACGTGGGCACCGTTTCGACTCAAATTTCGGAATTCCAGTGCGTTGCATGAACACCACCGCCGCCACGGGGGTGCCTGGTTGGTCGACTGGGCTCTGTGACTCCGACATTGATGGCGTCATGCTGACGTCATCAGCCTTTCGCAGCCATTGGGAGCGCCAGCCATATATCCAGCGATATATCGAACTTGAATCCACCACCGTTTGGTTGATAACAAAATGCTCATACACCGTGCCGCGTCCCAGCACTGCCTCCCTCTAAGCTGCTCCATCATCCCATGGGCTCCAGTCCGCTGGATTTAAAATGGCCAGCACAAATCAAATGGTTAATATCATGTCTTGATATAGCGCCGCGCCTGTCATCCATTTGTTCGCGGACCGAATTCCGCAAGACAATCCATGAATCATATATCATATCATGCATTTCGGAGCCCTCCATCAAACGGGTTCTGGACGTAAATGGCGACGGTGAAGACACGACACAGACCCAACAGTGTGCAGTTGCGAGACTGATGTGCGTTACGGCGTAAGTGGTTACCGGGTGACCGAGAATTCACATAGCGCCGACTTTCTCAAAGAGTAAATGAATGAATTAATGCAATTGGTTGGCGAGTGCCGGCTACGGCAGCTCGGTTGGTAGAGCGTCGAACCTTTGATCGCCAGGTTGTGGGTTCGAATCTCACAACTTACGGCATTCACCGAGTCCACCTGCGACTAATCGGCGTGAGAGGTTGGCGACGCTGTATGACCTACCGGTTGAATGCGTTGTAAAGGAACCCAATGTTCTACTTTTTCTCTTGGTGCGTGCAGGTGTTGTCCAGTTATGCGAACGGCGTACTGTTGCGGTGCTTCCCCACTACTTCGTAAGTGAGCGGGACGGCTGCTGTCATGTGTGGGCTCCTGTCTGCTGTCATGTGTGGGCTTCTGTGTTGGCTCCTGTCTGCTGTCGCGTGTGAGCTCCTGTCTGCTGTCATATGTGGGCTCCTGTCTGCTGTCATGTGTGGGCTCCTGTCTGCTGTCGCGTGTGGGCTCCTGTCTGCTGTCATGTGTGGGCTCCTGTCTACTGTCATGTGTGGGCTCCTGTCTGCTGTCATGTGTGGGCTCCTATCTGCTGTCATGTGTGGGCTCCTGTCTGCTGTCATATGTGGGCTCCTGTATGCTGTCATGTGTGGGCTCCTGTCTGCTGTCACGTGTGGGCTCCTGTCTGCTGTCATGTGTGGGCTCCTGTCTGCCGTCGCGTGTGGGCTCCTGTCTGCCGTCGCGTGTGGGCTCCTGTTTGCTGTCATGTGTGGGCTCCTGTCTGCTGTCACGTGTGGGCTCCTGTCTGCTGTCATGTGTGGGCTCCTGTCTGCTGTCATGTGTGGGCTCCTATTTGCTGCCATATGTGGGCTCCTGCCTGCTGTCATGTGTGGGCTCCTGTCTGCTGTCATATGTGCAGTGTGCATCTCGAGTCGCCCGAGTTTCTTCCTCGATCTGCTCGTGACCACGCCTGTGCGCCGTTGCAGCCGTCAAGGCCAAGTACAAGTTCGACAACAGCGACGACGACGGCGGGCCGAACGACGAGGACGACGAGGACGAGCTGTTCGACAACGAGGCGGTGCGCGAGCCGGACCACCTGCCGACCGTCGACTCCGACCTGGACGCGTCGGCGGTGCAGCCCGACACCAAGCCCAAGGCAGTGTGAGTATCCGCCGCCGCCGGCGTGGCCGGCCGGCCGGGCCGACGTCGACACTCACTCGCCAGACGATCGCGTAACTTGTGCCGCGCTCGATAGCACGCGCGAAAGGCGTCAATTTCACGCGTGGAGTGAATAGTTCGAGCCGTGCGAATCGTAAAGATGGTCGGCGCAGACAAGCGCGTTCGTCCAGAGCTCGATTATTCGGGTGGGGGGGCGAGCGCTCCGCTCCCAAAGCACCGGAGCGAATGTCGCAGGAGTCCCCCGGTAGCACTAGTGCTGCATCGATTTTCTATCGATTGCCAGCTCAGTGGCGAAGTGCAAAAGGAATAGGACAATCAACACTTGTGGGACCCTGCTGGGCAGTTATGATTCACGCTGTGCGTATCAGGACTGTTTTGTTGTTTTGTATTGTGCGAACTGCACGCAGTGGGGTCGGCCGTCGTTGCCCGGCCTGTCGTGTCGCTTCACCATGCTACCACAATACCTCAGTCGTGGTGGTGGTCATTGGCTTTTCGACGAGTCGACCGTTCAGTCATGTAGCGTCGCCGATCTTTCGCGCCGATTGGCCGCGGGCGAAGAGTAGCGACATGTGAGACTCGAACCCACAATCTTTTGATTGTGAGACTGGCAACTTAGCCCCAGACTGCTCGTCCCTTACCTCAGCCGTTCCGACGGGAGGTGTAGGAACAACAGCGCTCCCGGGCGCCGTTTGTAGGTGGCTGCCCATCTGTCCGAGCCCCCCCCCCTGTCCGGATTCTGTGCCTCGCGTCGGCTGGCGTCCGCCCGTCGATTGGTTCCAATGACGAAGTTACGAACGCTGACGCAGCCTCTGCAGTGGACGCGCCCGCAAACTACAATAACTGCTGTACGAGGAAAAATGTCGGCTTATCGGACTCTCATAAATGTAATTCATTGTTTTTCTTATAGCGCGCGCTGGATATGATGCTTCAAATGTGCTCTATGGCCTAATCAGTGTGATTAGGTCATCACTAATCTCGCTGTAAACACGTCATCAGCTGGAGACCGGAGAGAGAGAGAGAGAGAGAGAGAGAGAGAGAGAGAGAGAGAGAGAGAGAGAGAGAGAGAGAGACCGCGCACGAGGAGGAATGGAGAGGATGCAGACAAAGTGAGATAGGGGCGGGGGCGAAGCATGGTGGTGCAAAATGTTGGCACAGACAGTGCAATCAAAGTTCACCATAATGGTGTGCATGTTACGCTATGATGGCATTGCCGTACCGGCAGTTTAATTGCACTTCACCGTGCTGCAGGACCATATTATACAGCCTGGGACCGACCGAGGTATTCGCCGAACTCCACGGGCCTGGATTAGCAGATGGCCCGATTCGGATGGCAATCCCTGGACATGCAGATAGCCCTGGGCCGTGCACTTCCCGTGGGTATGCAAGTTTGCCTCTTGTGGAGATGGCTGACGTCATCAAGTCGGAAAGATTTCGAATTGTTGCCTGCGAGTGGTAAATCACCGTCGTATTGAGTTTGAGCCGGAAGTGCTAGCCATGTTCAGTGTAATAGAATGTTCGGACCGGGTCTGAAAAAAATGACTTCCATTCCTGGCTGTGGACTCTTATTTTGGCACCGAAAATTGATGTGATGCTATTGTATACACTGAAGACATTGCATAATTAATGTTGTTTGTCTTCCTGTTTAATTGGGAAGATGCAATCAGTGTTGTTTGTCTTCCGGTTTAATTGGGTTATGCTAGATAATGGAGTCGGTTATGTGGAGAGGCAGTCGCCGTTCTTTCAGACCTGCGGTTAATCCTGACAGGTGACAGCAGTCCTGACTAGCTCTCAGACATGTATGGGATTCGAATGATCTCATCGAGGCTTCTTGCAGTTGTGATCATTCCGCGCCAAGTGAACCAGTCGATAACATCCGACCCCTCAGATTGTGTTCCAATACTCTGACTAGTGGGTTACGTTAACCCCTGGACACGATTTTGAGTTTTATATCTGACCAGCAGTTTATCTTGTAGCGACTTTAAAAATATGGCGTCTTATCACAAACTGATCTTTTATCTTTGGATGGGGGAAGATCTGTGACATCCGAGAACCGTTACGGTGTGGCAAGATGAGGTATTTTAATGAAAGCGTATCAAGATATATTTCTAAATTTTCAAAGCATGTCCAACACATTTTGCATACAATTTCGAATTTCTTTCGACTTCCGCCCCGGTAGCTCAGTTGGTTAGAGCGCTGGCCTGCACTGGTCTCCCCTGTACTGGCGACACAGGGTTCGAGTCGCTTCGCGCGCTCGCATTTAGCCCCCGACCGGGAGTGTCAGTTGGCAGCTGGCCCGATAAGACCGGGGACCAGCTACCGGGCGGCCGTGTCGGTGCATTGGCGGCACGTTAAACTTTCGATCTAAATTGTGCCGTTGAGCTGGAGTTCATGGATTGGGTGGTGGAGCCAGGGTTCACGCAACAAGCTCTGCTTAGCAATAGAACCCTGGTTCCTCAAGCTACCCCAGCAACAATTTGGATCAAATTATAAAAATAAAAATAAAAAGATTTGTCAAATAAACCCCTCGATTTTAGAATTGCATGTTCCATTTCACCACTGGTGCATCGATGGTGAAATCTCAGCTAGAATGGTGTGCGGGAACTGCGCACGGAGGGGCTGGGATGGCCGAGTGGTTAAGGTGTCGGGCTATGGGTACCAAAGGTCCCGGGTTCGACACTAGCGCCACTCAGGACATTTCCCAATCCCGCGGCCCACCGGCGAAACAGTGTGGGCGGCGCCATTAGCCGTGAATGTGCATAAAGTGTGCCGTGAACCAACCAATAAACAACTGCGCACGGACTGCCTGGCGGATGTGTTCGGCGCGGCGGCGCCCGGCTGACGTCAGGGAACGATATGCCTTGCAGGGTTGCAACTGGAAGAACACACAGGCTGGAACTGGAAGAAATGGAATGTCACCCATTTGTCTTGTGTGCACACCTTTCAGGCTGAGGTGAAGCGTGTTAAATTCCAAAACTTCAATAAAAGGGTACACTTCTCGGGGACAGACGTCCCGTCCCGTCCAATACAAGAACAAATTCATCAGAAACCTGCACCTTCATAAAGAAAGCCTGAACTCGAATTGTGCGTGGCACTTCTTCTGGGTCCGTCACGGCAGATGTTCCTGGTGCTGGGATTGACGACGCAGTGAAGCGACCGACCGTGCACGCCGGTCTGCGGCGGCCTGACTCGAACACAAGCGTAACACCACAGGCTGTGCATGTTCGATGAGCCCAAAGCCCAAATAACTACCTATGCTATGTTTGAGATTTGTTCGACGTCCATACCGGCTTAGTGCACACACGTGCTATTGATTAAGAAGTATTTTAATTGCAGCATAAATTGTAGTTTTCCATGAATATACTCCAAGCCATGAGAGGTGCTCCAGCCACCAAATATTGGTGCCTCTTTGTGTATTTACTACGCTTCGGTAGATTATAGCAGATATGACTGTTGCACGTGTACTTAGATAATAGGCATATCTGCTTGCAGAGTTGCGGTGATAGATTTTCCCACCAGCCAGTGATGGAACGTTCTCTAAGGGAGCCGCAATGTGGAGGAGTGGTGGCAGAGTTAATTGTCGCCCCAATATTTTCAGTCAACGCAATAACTGTTAAATTTAAGCAGCATGTGGATGCGGACGATCAATTTGTTCTTAAAGTATGGAAAGTTATGTCCTCGCAACCAATGTACCGGCTTCGGAGGCCCAATTATTGTAATGTTGTAATTGCTCCTCTCTTTCCCTCTCTTTCCTCCATTGAAAGCAAAATTGAGAAATACTTTAGTTAGCGATGTGGTTTAGTTTATCGATGAGGTGTCACGATACTTTACACCATTTACTATCTCTCTTTCTGAAGCATAGTTGCGGTTATGGGTTTACATTTGTCAGTGAATTTTTCCCCACAAGAATCGAGCTCATCAATCAAGCAAAAGGATGTCCATCGAACAGTCGCTCATTCACCAGACGCTTATCGTCGGCTGCCAGAACAATGAAAGGTATAAGGAGCTATTGCTCGTTCATGCCGAGAAACTTGACGAGTATAGCGGTCTAAAGAAACTGGGGTGACGCATCATGCAAGATGTCACCGTATTTTAAGAAGACATCTTTTCATTTGTGAAATAACGTCGAGAAAAAGTACGATGCTGCATAGGCTGATTACATCGAGTTAGTGTGGATCGAACAGGTTTAAATGTCCAATGATTGATTCTGCAAAGGCTGAATTCAGACCGTCCCAGCTCCCCGGGTCATTTTCGGAATAGTAAGTAACTAAACCCAATGCAGCAGCGAGCCGCCTCTCCGACGTGAACTCCCCGGGTTCAGCGTGGAAAACCTGACTAGATAACCTGACCATTCGCCTCGCACACAAGGTGCGTCTTCATGGCGACCCAGAGCCACTGGCTCACGATCTCAACACCATGGCGGAAATTCGTGACCGGACCATGACTTGCATGTCCCCCGGTCCCGCACCGAGATGGGGAAGAGGCGTGTTAGCTCCAGAGCGCCATATATGTACAACTCACTGCCACCTGAGCTGACGCGACTTTCCGTGTCGATCTTTGGTCGCCACCTACGGCAGTACCTGTTTGGCGTGCCGCCCGTGCCGGACTGGTTGACTGCTCGACTTGCTGTGTTTTATTTTTATTTGTATTCTGTGAGTTTGACCTTTGTGCTGTGTTGTTTTATCTATTTGACGCGATGTCATAATAGCCACGAGTCAATTGTGGATGACCTCAATACTGTCTGTCTCTGTCAGACCGCCGCCGCGCCCGGCCATCTTTACGGTTTATTTTTGCACACGGATCGAGTTAAGGTTCCACTCTACTTATCAAAATCATGATGAATTCGAGCGTTGAATTCGAAAATCAATGTTCAAGGAGAATTGACAATGGTGTTTTGCACAAATCGAATTTTAGTCCAACATTTTGCTTTAAAAATAATACGTGTAAAAAATTGAAACAATATCTTGGATATCTTGCCCCATTCTGGAGATGTAAGAGTGTAAATAGATTGTTTAAATCCGCAGAATACCAGCAATCACCACACGGTGGCAGGGTGGCAAAATTAAATCACACACACACACACACACACACACACACACACACACACACACACACACACACACACACACACACACACACACACCAGTGCATCCCCAGTGATGCCTCTATAAGTTCGGGAGTGTGAGGTGGCATCGGGAGCGCCTTCGGTGGTCAAAGGGGCGCTCCCTTTGGATATGTGACAGTGAACACTTGTAGTTAGCTTCAGATGCGTCTTACTTGCCTGATTTTAGTGAGTGAGTATTTCTTACTAGCCTGATTTCCGGATTTCCCTCGCGGGAAATCCGGAACTATTATTTCATTACTACCCATTAGATGGCCAGCTCATCCAAACCCCTGTTGTGCAGGCTGCACCGCCAGACCCGCAGTGCCCACAGCGCGCGCCCTGGGCGCCACCTCACAGGGCGCCGCACCTCACCCAGGCTTAAAAGTTAAATTGCGAGTTCCTGCGCATACAATTTCATACGAATGCATCACAGTTTGTGCCGTTTCGCGGCGCAAACCCAACCAGCTGTGCTGCTTTCTGAGGCGTCCCGCATCGACAATCCTATTGTGCTGATACATTTTGTGCGGATTGTGTGAAAATATCCATTTCCGCTTTCGCACCGCTGGCGACGCGAACAGAACAAGCACGTGTCTTTTTTTCGCGACACCGACAGCCAGTTCCGAGACCCTTCTGCTGTCCTTAAACTTTGTCTGAGATTGGGCCACAAAATGCTTGCAAAATTAAACATTTCTGGGCCGCTTCGCGACACAAACTATAAACCACAACCACACTAACTTTACCATGCTCTGCCCGTTTAGTTCCGGATTTCCGATTGGAACCAAGAAGAAAATTGATAGTCTTGCCATACCAGCTGTACCTACTCACGCACATGTGTCATGCAAATTGCAAACTAAGCGTTCTTGTGCATCTGTCATCGTTTTGAAAAGGTTGCTGAAACGGTCACCCATGAATGGCTTTTTATTGCCGTTATCACGTCCACCACGTCCTTATCCTAATCCTTCTCTCTTCTTCCACAGCCCGTGCGCTCCGTCCACGTCCGAGCCTGTCAAACCGCGTCAGCCCGCGCCTGAACGTGGGAAGAACTTTCAGTTCTCAAAGTGGAAGAAGACCTACCCGTGGCTGGTCAACCACGATAGCAAGTACGTCACCTGTCGCGAGTGCACCACAGCGCATGGGCTAGGGCTTCTGTCAGGAGAGCCACATCTCGATCTGGCCTTCATCTCGCGGGGGTTCAAATCGTGGAAAAATGTGCCTGCTGGCTTCTCCCAGCATGCGAGATCACGGTCTCACCTAAGAGCTGTGGAAGCCCTGATCGGACGCGGACGTGAGAACCCTACCCAAGTCCAGGTACTAAGTGGGCATGCGAAGGCGGTGGATCAGGCGCGAACCGCGCTCGATGCTATCTTCGACGCAATCGAGTATCTCGCCCGCCAGTGCCTTCCGCTTCGCAATCGAGATAAGGGCTCCAGCAACCTGCAGGCGCTCCTGATCACGATGGCCAAGAAGAACCCAGCTCTGGAGAAGTGGCTGAGAAGGGACACGCAGATGTACCTCAGTCCGCAAGTCCAGAATGAGATACTGGAGCTGATGGCCCACATCATACTGAAACAGACTGCGACGGAAGTCGGTGCTGCTGAGGCTTTCGCCATCATCGTCGACGAGTCGACCGACGTGTCCCGGCAAGAGCAGGTGTCGCTGTGTGCCAGGTTCGTGGATCCAGGCTGTGAGGTCCAGGAAGTGTTCCTCGGCTTTTACAGCACCGACAGCACCACAGCCGACACGCTGGCGAGGCTGATCCTGGACGCTCTCCAGCGCCTCAACCTGCCCATTGAGAAACTCAGGGGTCAGTGCTACGATGGGGCTTCAAACATGGCAGGGCGAATTAGCGGCGTCCAAGTCCGCATCAAGGAGAAGCAGCCGAAGGCGCTGTTCATCCATTGCGCAACACACCGTCTCAACTTGGCCACCCTGACAGCCGCGACCCCTGCGTTCAGAAACGCGCTCGGAGAGGCGTCGGGACTTATCGAGTTCGTTAGCAGCTCACCGAAGCGCCTGGCCTTGTTCGAGCAGCACCAAGAGGACACGGCCACCGGACTGACCTCATTCTGCCGCACCCGGTGGACCTGCAACGAGCGGAGCCTGACGTCACTCCTGTCCAACTGGGCTGCCGTGCTGGCTACGCTGCACGCCATTGAGGAAGATCCCACAGCCTCACCCGAGTCGGCCGCCAAGGCCCATGGCTACCGGCGGGCGATTTAAGAGTTTGACTTTTTCTTCATGGCGAGCCTGGGCCTGCGCGTCTACCAGCTGGTCACGCCGGTGACCACAGCGATCCAGAGCAGACAGGAGTCTGTCACCGGCGTCCTCACCAAGGTCAGACTGATGAGGGAGGCCGTGCTGTCCCAGTGCAGCGAGGCCGTCTGCGACCGGTTCTGGTCCGACGCTGTCGCAAAGGCTGACTCGCTCGGAGTGGATGAGCCGCGCCTGAGACGGCCTGTCAAGACGCCGCAGCGGCTGAGGGACAACTGCGATGAAGAAGCGCCGCCGAAAACACCTAAGGAGCGCTACAGCCGTGAGTACGACGGCGCTCTGCGCAGCCTGGCAGCTTCCATCAAGGACCGGTTCACCAAAGGCGACGACCAGGTTCTGCAAGGGGTAGAGGCAGCCCTGGCTGAAAACCAAGACGAGGGCCGGCGCGCAGCGCGGTTCTACGGTCTAGATGAAGAGCGAGTCGTCCTTCACCTGCGGTTTTTGCACGACGCTGGACGCAGGCCAAAGTCACTGCAAGATGCTGCCGAGATGATTAGTGAGCTGCAGGATCTGGTCCCGGAGGCGGCGCGTCTGGTGCGCCTGGCGCTCACAGCACCGGCGACGAGCTGCTCCGCGGAGCGCTCTTTCAGCCTGATGAGAAGGCTGAAAACCTACATGCGTGCAACAATGGGCCAAGCTCGGTTCAACCACCTCGCTGTGTGCGCGGCGTACAGGCGAGAGCTTGGGGCTCTTGATCGGAAGGAACTCCTGCGAGAGTTCGTTGGCCGCAGCGCTCAGAGGAGGCACGCATTCGGTCTGATCTGAGCAGAGCAGACACTGGATGTGTGACGTGACGCGTGACGCGCCATGCGTATCGACGTGAATAATAAGATTGCTCTGTCCTGGGGCGTCAGCGACGTTGGAACGTGTGACGTGTTAAATTGTGATGCACCAATGGGATATAGAAGTGCGCCGTCCTGTCATGAGGCATGACGTAATGTTTCCATGGAAGATCTTCGCCGAAGTGATCAGCTCTAAGTCATGGACAAATAAAGATAAGCCTTTCCGCTAATTTTAAATGTCTAAGTACGCAGTGCACAGCTGGATGAATGGATGTCAAATCTGCCGACAGAGGCAGCGGCGGGCTGCAATGTATGTACATACATGGTGTGATTTGGTCCAAATAGGTACTTACTGCAATCGGGCCATTTCAACTTTACACTCTGGTGGGAAAACCATTCAAGGTAGTCTTTCACACCAAATACTCAAAAACGTTGTCTCTAAACTGTGAAATAGAGAAGGCTCTGGCCTTTTCCAGAAAAGACAGGCGTTCAAAGTATTGGCCCTCTTTCGGCGTACCCTGTAATACCTAGTTCTGTATGTCTGTCCTGGGTCAGGTGAGGTATAAAAAAATGGACGAAGTGCCCCCCCATTGCAAAATGAAAATTTACACCCCTGTATATATATATATATATATATATATATATATATATATATATATATATATATATATATATATATATACATATATGCAGGGGACGAGTGGTCTAGGGGTAACTTGCTCGCCTCACAATCGAAAGGTCGTGGGGTCGACCTGTCGCTACTCTTCGCCCGCGACCAATCGGCGTGAGAGATTGGCGGCGCTACATGACTTAACGGTCGATGTGTCGTAAAAACCAATAACCAGTATATATATATGCATATATATATATGTATATATGTATATATATATATATATATATATATATATATATATATATATATATATATATATATATATATACATAATTAAGCCAGGAATTAAGAGGTTATTGTGGGTACATCTGTCAGTTGACTTTTCATTCTTCATTCGATGGAAGATTGGCCTGCATACGTTCTTGCCTCGGCATTTGGCTGGCCGCGTGTCTGTGGTCACGTGCGCGGCACTGATAGCCTCATCTGTCGGCCGTCCGTGGCGGCTGGCTGCCGCCCCAGACGCTCAGCCGGAACTGGACTCCGGAGTCGACCGAGACGGGACATCGTAGTGGGCACCGGCTGGGCTCCAGTCGATACCAGTCTGACCCTCGCCGTCCTGGCCTGTGTAGTCGATGCCAGCCTGACCATCACCGTCCTGACCTGTGTAGTTGATGCCAGCCTGACCCTCACCGTCCTGACCTCTAGTCGATACCAGCCTGACCCTCGCCGTCCTGACCTCTAGTCGATACCAGCCTGACCCTCGCCGTCCTGACCTCTGTAGTCGATACTAGCCTGACCCTCGCCGTCCTGACCTCTAGTCGATACCACCCTGACCCTCACCGTCCTGACCTGTGTAGTTGATGCCAGCCTGCCCCTCACCGTCCTGGCCTGTGTAGTTGATGTCAGTTTGACTTCGTCGTTCTCACCTGTGTAGCTGGCCAGGCTGGCACTGACGTCGTCCTGGCCTATGCCAGCCTAACCCTCGTGGTCCTGACCTCTAGTCGATGCCAGCCTGACCCTGCCATCCTGACCCTCGCCGTCCCACCGGTTAGATGGCACCCCGGGGCGGTGTTGTCGCGACCACCGGTGCATGGGGCGCGCCGGCGGGCCGACGTCCAGCAGAAACGGTCGCTCGATTATGTTGCCGACCGTCCAGTTTTAGACACAACGGACGTGTCATGTTGTAAAACGGAACTATCGTCGTGGTTTCTGAGGACATGTTGGGCAAGAATATTCATGCCGAAATCATGATTTTTGCCTGCTTTTCTTCGCTTAATACGCCAAGATTATTGGTGTTTTATGTTTTCAGATGTTCCCTCGCCACGCCGTCTGAGCGGTCATCCTATCAAAATTAACGGAGAGCATTGACCTCGATTGTGATCGAACGACATTTGTTCGCAAATCAGGCATTCTTGAACGTTGTACTGACCAATTTCTCATTCCGACGTCTGTATGTCGGCTTGCCAACTTCATGGCTGCAACATTTTTACAATCCGTATTAGCTTCGCTTCGTCACAACCAGTGTTATCGGCGAGAGCTCGGGCTTGGCCTGACACCTGTTTTGTCACAAGTTCAAAGGAAGCGTCGATTACCAGCTTAGATTTGTGCAAAGCCGAGCTGCGTCCCGGCGCCTATTTTGCAGCTGTGTCTGATAAACTCTGATGGCAGCCGGGCTTGGTCCAAGTTGCCGATGCCCGACTCTTCGGCAAATGCTGACTTTTGACTTGTCCCGGAGTCGGTGACGAACAGAAAGTATCGAGTCAGGTTCCAGTGTCAGCATTTGTTATCGTGATCCCCAATGCGCCAGTGTATGATGATTCTCGGCTCTGTCCCGGCAAAGTGCTGCCGCTTGAGGGACGGCACCACGCGGTACCCGGATGGGAAGACTGCGGAGATGAGGTTGATAGGTGGGGGTGACAAGAAATGCCCGACCTTAACAAAGTTGCATAACCGTACTGCAAACGCTGACTCACAGATAACTACTGCAGCATCATTTGCTTCGAAAGCCAAACTGCCGCAAAAATTTCGCCGTGAAATTGGTGAATTCTCTAGTCATGCCAGTTGAGAAGCAATTTGACACCCATCGTTAATCGGCGTACACCATCGGTTCTCAGTTGTCGCCAATTTGGCACCCATAGTTAGTCCGCGTATGCAATCGTTTCTCAGTAGCCTAGTGGTTGGAACTTCTAGGTAAGCGCGGAAGCCACGACCTCAGTCAGGCATGTATTTCTAAATTTGAACTCCGGCTTTTCCGGTTTTGTCCAAATTCTTATTTGAAATCCGCTGTGCGAACTGTTATCGTCTTTGACAAAATTTGTTGTCATCACCTTCAATGAAATGTCACCTACAGGCTTATAAAGAAAATGAGGCTGATTGTAGCCATGTTAGAATTACCAATCAAAAACGTGGCCGCTGTCCTACACAGTACCCATTTGCATTAATTAGCACTGCTGCACCAAATCATCCAAAATGTCAATTAACAGTGCCTTTACTTTCCCGTATCGGATATGAATATAGCATAGGCAAGGCACTGTTTGACAGGATGCAATTATATCTTCCTGGCCCATGCATTGGTTAAAGTATCGTGCCAGTGCACGTGCATCGTGCCAGTGCACGTGAATCGTGCCAGTCCGATAACCCACGCAGCAGGTGGACTGAAAACAAAGCCGTAGAGGCCAAGTATCCGACAGTTTTTTTGTTTTTGCATCTGCTCTTACCTCGAATTCATATCAATATCTTTAAATATATATAACAGGCTAGACTTGAAGCTCGACTGTCGTGAAGCTGTACTGTATTGCTTATGGTAGCGGTACGCACGGTTAATATGTATGTTCGAGATGTGTGAGGAAGTTTCGCGACAGCCTAGCAGAAGGCGCAGCGCTGTCGTGGCATTTATCTAGTGGCGTCGTTCGGTTCGGCGGCGGCCGGCTGCGGGCGTGCAGGCCGCGCGCTGACGACGACGCTCCGCTGCCGCCGCCGCCCGGACGGCCGCGCCTTCCGTCGCCGTCGACGCCCCAGCCACGAGCGTCCGTCGTCGGTCCGTCGTCGGTCCATCGTCGGTCGGCCGTGCCACGCTGCGGGCCGGCGCGTCAACAGGTCGTGCTGACTGCGGGCCGGCCCCCGAGGTGGAGCCGCGCCCGGCTGCTCGCCGGAGGCGGGCCGGATGGGAGGCGGCGGCGAATGTTGGCCGCGTGTGGTGCCGGTGCCGACCGACGCTCGTTCGTGGCTGATGTTTCTTTTGTCGAACCGGCTGTGTGTTTAGCGTGGCAAACAACAGACAGTTTTCAATCAAGTCCGTGTTGTTAGCCTGAGGTCAACAAGGGAGTCGGTGTAAGCAAATAAGAGAGACGGGGAAAAGCGAGAGGAACGATTTCCTTGCATAATACGGTTTCCGCTCCAATCTTTAATATTCGTAGCTTTAGTTGACATTAAGTTCGGCACGATTCGCTTCATATCCCAGGACTGCAGAGCCTTGGTGTTCAATGGTTCTTATCAGACAGTTGGTGCCGGTACTCTGTCTCACCGAGATAGACTACCATTGATGCGAGCGCCACATATCTTCCGCGTTTTCTTTCCGTCGCTTTGTAAGTAGGCACCAAAATTAGATTTGAATGGTAAACGAAAACTCGCGAAAATAGAACTTAAATATGTAGATGTCCTTGATGATATTACCCTGTAGTGCGTAGTAAGTATTCAAAGCATGTGCATATGAAAACGGCCGCCCAGAAGTAGGAGTGGTTACACTTCTGTCGTGATTCTGTTCTTTAAGTATGAACTAGTACATATGCAGGTTGTATTCTGCCACACTAGTTCAGACAGAAGTGAGTGAGCGAGCGAAAGCAAGTATACGCACGCGGTCTCACGAACGAATCCAATTCACCCTTCTTCTTGTTGATTTGTTTGCAACGTTTTTTAGATTACTTATTATCCAGGGTAGTGGTTATATATATAGCGACATGCAAAAACAACTGTGAAATGATGCATTGCCTGGGCTGTGCTAGAATGCTGTGCTGTGCCTGGGCTGTGCACCGAAATTTACAGTTCTTCAGATATGAGGAAACTAAAGATATTAAGATACATACTCATATGTAAGATCCGGCTTTGAGTGCGCTCTAAACAACTGAGCTACCGGGGCGCCAAATTTATCATAAGCATATGAAATATACCTGGTAATTAAATTAACTGAATGAAGCGAATCACATAAGTTCTGGCCGAACCAGGAAGGTTTTGCTTCTTTTTGTTAAGTATGGATGCTGAGAAAAGCTAGAGGCAAGGGCGTCAGAGGAAACAGACAGGGACTGATGGAATGGGCGCAAAGTGACCCTTGATGTCGACGCGCCCATAAACTCCGATCCACCACCACAGGGACTGATGGCAAAAGCGTGCAGGGCGTCGGCCATGCGTTTGTGTGATACCCTGCAACAATGCATGCAAGAGCGTCAGGGGAGACAGAGACTGATGACGACGGGATGTTGCTCTGCGACAAGTCCTTCAGGACGTGGATCATTCATTCATGTGGTGCTCTGCAACAATGCATGCACGGCCGTCTTTTCAACTGTGGTGTGTAACTGTGGACGCTGTTACCTCCACGTCGTGTCACCTGTGTCACTTGTGCAGGCCTGTGCCAGCCGTAATGGCACACAAGAACAGAGAGCAGCCAACTGTGATCGGCAGTTCACGGCAACGGAAGCTGTTGTGCTGTATGTTAGTAGTGCTGTATGTTAGTAACCCCCACAGTCCACACGGCAACGGAAGCTGTTGTGCTGTATGTTAGTAACCCCCACAGTCCACACGGCAACGGAAGCTGTCGTGCTGCATGTTAGTGACTCCACAGTCCACACGGCAACGGAAGCTGTCGTGCTGTATGTTAGTGACCCCCACAGTCCACACGGCAACGGAAGCTGTTGTGCTGCATGTTAGTGACCTCACCGTCCACACGGCAACGGAAGCTGTTGTGCTGTATGTTAGTAACCCCAAAGTCCACACGGCAACGGAAGCTGTCGTGCTACATGTTAGTAACCCCACAGTCCACACGGCAACGGAAGCTGTTGTGCTGCATGTTAGTAACCCCACAGTCCACACGGCAACGGAAGCTGTTGTGCTGCATGTTAGTAACCCCCACAGTCCACACGGCAACGGAAGCTGTCGTGCTACATGTTAGTAACCCCACAGTCCACACGGCAACGGAAGCTGTTGTGCTGCGTGTTAGTAACCCCACAGTCCACACGGCAACGGAAGCTGTCGTGCTGCATGTTAGTAACCCCACAGTCCACACGGCAACGGAAGCTGTTGTGCTGTATGTTAGTGACTCCACAGTCCACACGGCAACGGAAGCTGTCGTACTGTATGTTAGTGACCCCCACAGTCCACACGGCAACGGAAGCTGTTGTGCTGCATGTTAGTGACCTCACCGTCCACACGGCAACGGAAGCTGTTGTGCTGTATGTTAGTGACTCCACAGTCCACACGGCAACGGAAGCTGTCGTGCTGTATGTTAGTAACCCCACAGTCCACACGGCAACGGAAGCTGTTGTGCTGTATGTTAGTGACTCCACAGTCCACACGGCAACGGAAGCTGTCGTGCTGCATGTTAGTAACCCCACAGTCCACACGGCAACGGAAGCTGTTGTGCTGCATGTTAGTGACCTCACCGTCCACACGGCAACGGAAGCTGTTGTGCTGTATGTTAGTGACTCCACAGTCCACACGGCAACGGAAGCTGTCGTGCTGTATGTTAGTAACCCCACAGTCCACACGGCAACGGAAGCTGTTGTGCTGTATGTTAGTAACCCCAAAGTCCACACGGCAACGGAAGCAGCACCGTCCACACGGCAAGGTGACGAGACCCGTTCTGGGGGAAGAACTTCATATATCTTCCTCTCGTCCCTCCTAGTAGTCTAGGGGTAGGTTGCCCGTCTCATTATTGAAAGATTGTGGGTTCGAGTCTCACCTGTGCTACTCTTCGCCCGCGGCCAATCGGCGTGGGAGATTGACGATGTTAAATGACTCAACGGTCGACGTGTCGCAAAACCAGTAACCACCCTCGTCCCTCCTCCGATTCCCTGATGAAGTGTTCAAATTTGATTGCATAGGTAATTGTTGTCTAAAGCAATATTGTCGTTGTAAAGTGTTTAACTTCGGCTGATTTGCTGAGTTGTGCAAGTTTGGTCGCCAGTCGTCCACTTCGAAGACTATTGGGCGCTGTATGACCGACGCAGTCGATGCGCCCCTAAGCCAAAGTAACAACCAACACTTCGAAGACTAGGCCTGAATGCAATCGTTCGAGCCTCCCGGTATTCGGTTGGCAGGTAGCGTGGCGTGACCTGACTTCACCTGACCCGCCTGCAGGGTTCGGAGGGCTCAGCCGAAGGCGGTGGTGATCAGCGACTCTGACTCGGAGTTCGAGCAGCCGCCGCAGACGAGTGCGGCCTGAACTCAGCAGCAGCTCAATGGTGAGGCGGCAGGCGGGCGGCCGGCTCGTGCTGCCACTGTGGCACCACGTTTACAGGAGCAGCAAAACTTCCGAATACGATGCGATTAGGAAAACTTGCGAAGATAATTATCTGGTAAATTGACTTTTGCGTGGCAAGACATGCGAAAAGATTGACGCAGATTTACGTTCCTGTAGGTTGAAGTTTGCGATAAGCGCCTTGGCTGCACAAATAACGGTACGGCTGCAAGGGGCACGACACTTTTGAAGCTATTATCGGCTAAGTTTTGAGTGAAGTTAGGGTAATTAGGAAAAATATGCGTCTTGTTTATAATTATAATTGCAAACCTAGTGATGAGACACAAAAATTAGACGTGTAACAGCTGAAAGCGGCACCGAGACGTCACGTCATTAGTGTCTGCCCCAATCGCGATTTTTGCAATGTGGTGGGGTTTTCAACTTGCGGATTTGTGACAGTGTTTGGGTTTTGCCGATTTGTCTTGGATTGCGTAGTGAACCTGATTTTCCCTGTTTATTTGACTGTTGCACAGTCTGGAGCAAGGCTGTCTGGAACTATGCACCATTTCATCGACGAAGAAGAAAGTGCTATGTTGTCGTCGACATGTCATCGGTTACTTGAATCCTTCGAATTTGCAGATTCCCTATACTTCCGCCCAACAACCTCTAAATATGTCGATCATTGAGCATGCCTTGTGTCTGTGTACGTCGTTGCTCGAAGCAGGTGCGTCAGAAGCGCAAAGATGCGCCGAATATTTGGAACTTTTCATCACATTGCGTGAGCCGTCCAATCGCAAAAATCCGATCAGGTGGCTGCCTTGTTCTTGTAAATGGGCCGCGCGATCGGAACTTGCGAACTGGCCGAATCGGAAATTTCCGTGTACGGTCGACCTGCTCACGTGAACGGGTTGCTTTACACTTACGACAGGCTGTTGGGTGGTTGCAGTGCGGTGGATCAGTCGTGTTGTGCCTCCGCGCCACGCGCGCGTCCAGCGGCCCGAGCGTGGCCGCCGCACGTGTCTGAACAGCGCGCTTGTAGTTCGGCACGAATTGCTGGATCGTTTCGAGTCAAAGTTCCGGGGGGCGTTCGCATTTTGCGAACTTCACGACTTATTACGCGGTACTTTCAGCTTGCAAGTTGGAAGCTGGCTTCAATTTTTGGAAGTGAACTTCCAATTTGGAGGCTAACTTCCAAGTTTTGAAAATTAACTTCCAATATATAAATTAGGAACCTTAGACAATGTGAACGCTTATCCGGGCTGTCTTCGAAGTTAACTTCCAATGTTTGGGAGCTAGCTTTCAATTTGGAAATTATGCACGTTAGAAGTTGTGAACTTCAGAAAATACAATACGCCGCCGTTGGGGCATCTATTTGAATCACTATTGCGGTTATATACGACGTGTCTGCAAGCGTGAACTGGTGTTGAAGAACAAGGATAGAAGTAGATTTCCGTGCGAGAAGAAAGTCAGCCAGCATTTTCCCATACCACCTCACCTGCGAGTGTTCGAAATAGCCAACTGATGCCTTTGTGGTTTGACGTGTTTCATTATATATATGTTTTCTCTCGAATCACCCCGAAGAACCGCCGGCCTTGGGAAACGGTGCAGCAGTCATCACCGTTGGTTTTATTCATTTTGGAGCTGCCGATGTCTTATTGTCAGTCTGCCTCATGGGGAAATGTGCTGCACCGGCCAATAGTTGTCCAGCAATGCAAAGTTACCCTGAGGGGAAAAGAAAAAAGAGGAAATAAGACGAAAGCTAATCCGGCTCATGGGTGACAACAGACTGGCTGGGAGGGGGGCACAGCACACCTACCAAAGATCAGTCAGCCCAGGTTATCGCAGGCAATGGCAGCAACCCATCACCAGGTCTGGTCACCCTGGCGGGGTCCATGCTATGTTTCCCAACACAGTGCAACCAAGACAAGTCTTAAACACCTTCACTTGTGGACACGACGCAGAAGACAATCCTGAGTGCGTGTAAACCAGATGAAATATTCTCCTCGTAGCGTCTCTTGGGAAATCCCAGTACACGATTCGCAAAAACAAATGTGTGCAGGTAAAAACCTAATCGGCCTAAATGCCGGTGATCCGATTGGAAGCCGTGAGATAGGTGGATAGAAAGGTACTCTAGTAGATCTGGGTAATATTTGCAAACGAGATTGTTTTCAATTATGTTCATTGTTTGCGTATGGGCAGCAACTTGTAGGGACAGGATATGTGGAACAAGGAGTGGACGGAATAACAGAAAATGTTCGATAGTAAGTAAGGATTAGGAAGTGTAGTAAGCGTTCGCTTGCAAAGGGGATCGCTTTTGGTGATCGAATGGCAATGGGCAATCGCATGGATCAAATGCTATGGCCCAATCTGAGTTGTGCCGAAACCATTTAAAATAATCGGCACTTTTGTTGTCCGGTCGGCCAATCTTATACATTGCGTTTAATTGGGAACAGGTGATTGTTCCCAATGTTTCTGAAGGACTGGCCGCTGCAGGGAGTTCAGCATTGGAAGCGATTCAGGAAGCGAAAATGAACACACGTGAGGAAGTGGAATGTTTTCCATGAACATGGAGAAGTGAGTATCTAGGCTTTCTCGCAGTAGCCGGGTACTCACAGAAAATTGGATATCGACAGTTCAAAAGGTGCTCGGTATTGTTTAGATGCCGCATGCAATATGATGAGAGATATCGTGTCATTTTAATATTGCTTCCAGCGCAGACCTGGACTCCCACCAAATATCCGTCTTGGGTAGTTTATGGTGAGTGGTGTTTTGTACCGCACAGTAGATGGCATAAATCTGCAGTGACATGAAGTCTTGGATTGGATTCGAAAACTGACATGAAATCTTGGATACGTGTTGCCACACCAGAGTATGACAAATCCAGCACAAGTATTTTCTCCTATTTTGAAGTCATCGTGAAGCACGTGTTCAGGATGGCTGTGGTGAAATATATGAAACCACTCTTGAATTTCTGGGTTTGAAAGGCGTGTTTTGGGTGCAGAGAGATGGAAAAATATCCTCGGAGGAGGATGAAACCCGAACGGGACGATTCCAGCACATTTTATCATCGCCGTATGTGGTAGCTGAAACGTCTTGTGTAGGTCGCATAGAAATCCGTGGGAACAGCACGACCGCGACTACGATTGGCGCGTGCAGTCATGAAAAGTGACTAGGTTAGAAGAATGGTTGTACTGAGATTGAACTTTCATGCCGTAGCGAAGAAGTTGTTAACAACGGCAGTGGCAAGACTGGGGAAATAAGCAAAGATCAGTTATAAATTGAACTTCGATTTATCCAACACCAAAAGTAGTTCAGGGTGCGAAGTGTATCCGTCCATAACCCCCGGGGACTTGTGTGTTCTGTTGATGAATTATTAAGTGGAACAATATTAACGTCTGCCAGAACATACTTCCATTTTCTCCTAAATGGAGTTGGATGACATGAAAGCATGTCCTTCCCTGGAAATATTCCGGGAGGCAAATGTATGTTTTCAAGATGCAGTGGGAGCAAGTTTCTCACACCCCCTCCAATTCCGAAATGAGTGCACTAGAGAATGTGTGCCCTTGTTGAACGCCGACGCCATCTCTGAAACAAAAATACCAACTACTCATGCGCTCTAAAGCCCATAATAACTAACTAACTAACTAACTACTCATGCGTTTCCTCAGCTGTTCGCACCTCCTTGTCGACTTCTATCAATTGGACCGATAATTTATTTGTAAGCGGCGCGGCTCTCGGCTCTGTCATGTGCAGGATTGTCGTCCGCGTACACGTCTGGGATGGTGGCAATTTATGAAGCGCTGACCCTCTTATAGGTCGGCGATTGGAAAACTGATTCAATTCTTTCCAACTCGCTGCGCATCCTTCTGGCACTTAGGAGTTCTAGTCCCGCGAACGCTTCAGCGCCGGCTATTGTTCGACGCCTCACTTTGTTAGACCAGGTAGAACAAGTAGTCCACTTCTGCTCGATTCCGAGCCACGTAGGTATCGTAGCCAGCGAGCAACCCAACGCTACTGCCAAACGAGCGGCACGTGCTCCATTTCTCGGGTCATTATAAATGACTGCCAGGATCTACTACCAAGGGTTTTTCTATTGAAGGAGTGGCAAGTGAGATTCGGATGAGCCTGTCCCGAATAAGTTTCGTACAGTTGAGCCGTCTCTCGGCAAGCGGTCTTCCTGCTCGCGTATGACGCAGGATGAAGTTACGCTGTGCCATCTACGCATGGAACGTACCTGAGCTATCCAGTGGTAAGAATTTGCCACTGTGTCGAAGGTGCAGTACACTGAGAGCGATTGGTCACTTCCTGATCTGTTGCCTTGGGTTGACCGTGGAGCGGGGTGTCATTTCGGTACTGAGTAGACTATCTCGCCTTCCCTATCGGCAGTTGTAGGCGATAAATCTCTCAGTTCGCCATGTGCTCATCACATGCCATAGTTTTGCTGCCGAACGTAGGCGCTACTTTGGGTCTGCCCAGGTGACTTACCGTAGAGATATTCTGTCAGACAATTCTCCCACTGTCCAATCGGGACAATTCATCAAATTGTTATCTGATGTGTCGTTCTCAGTAATATATGACCTTCGGCGATGTACACCGCATGAAACATTGTACCACAACAGGATCAGGAAGACGGCTGCCCACGATGTGATGTTTGATACTACTGCATCTCGATAACTCGAAGCGTTATGGGCGCAATATGACCACAACAGTCGGCGCGCCTCCGGAAAACTCTTCGGCTTCCTTGGGGCGTCGGTAGCTCAGTGGCTAAGCTGAGCGTCTGGCAAGCCAGAGGTGCGGGGTTCGATTCCTCGCGGTGCCCGCCCTTCCCGCTCGGGTGAGAGGCAGGCGACCGTCATATGTCTTCAGCTGCTAAGCGCGTCGTAAAGTCGCGATCCAATCAAATCTTCAGCTTCCTTTATGACTTTAAATATTAGGACATCTGGACTTCACATCAAGGTCGTCATAAGGCGAGTTGTTTACCAAGAATGATATGTATACTACCGTTCGTAAAACTGGAGAATTGTTCACATGGGCATTATAATGATTACAAAACCGGTTTAATGGGCGCAAAGTGACCCTTGATGTCGACTCGCCCCTAAACTCCAATCCACCAACACAAAACGAGGCGGTATCATATCAGACTGTTGTTCCACTGCGATCGAAATGTCCTAAAGTGCAATGAATGCATTGAAAGCTCAAAGTGCATAGCACACATTGTTGCCATTGTCTTTGTGTCGCGTTTTCAACCTCTAATTGCTAGTCGCGGGGATGGTCGGGTGGTTAAGGTGTCGGGTCCCAGAAGTCCCGGGTTCGACACTAGCGCCTCTCAGGACATTTCCCAATCCCGTGGCCCACCGGCGAAACAGTGTGGGCGGCGCCGTTGGCCGTGAATGTGCAAAAAGTGCGTCGTGGACCACCCAATAAACAAACGACAAACCTCTAATTGCTATCGACGTCACTGGCCAGGTGGTAGACGCGCGACAGAGTGCGCGACACTCGGACGACAGTGCGCAGTTGCGCCGTGCTTGACGTAGCCTCTGGCGATCGAAGAGCACGCCAGAGTGAGATGTACTTATACTCGTGCATGCGTACTTGTCGTGCACGCATGATGCGAGCACCAGGTGATGTGTTTACCGCCAGTTCCGGGGTAAGGAGGGGACGAGTAGTCTAGGGGTAGGTTGCCCGATTCACAATCGGAAGATTGTGGGTTCGAGTCTCACCTGTCTCTACTCTTCGGCCGCGACTAATCGGCGTGAGAGATTGGCAACGCTACATGACTCAACGGTCGATGTGTCATAAAACCAGTGAACAACCAACCGGGGTAAGGAGGCACAGCGAGGTATCCGACACTACGAGGATGCAGTGCCATTGATTGGCGTTGGCTGGTGTAATTTCTGTTGCATGCGCTTTGGGGTAATCGCGTCGTATCGTATGTCCTGATCTTTTGGCGGAAAACTCAAACTTCCGCTATCGGACCTCGGTCCGCAAGGCACAAGTCACCGGCGTTGAAGTTAATGTAAATTATCTATGTATTACCACCGTTTAAAGTTTCCCTGAGCCCGACACTTTGTACCTGAAGATAAGGGAAGCAACCATAAAGTTTCACGTCCTTGCCAGATAACATATTTTATGTAGATGAACTTCGCCATAGGATGGCGCCGGATTAAGGCTTGTTGCCATCGCTCGAATAGTGCTCGAAGGCCTTCCACTATGGCGGCGTCGTTCGGGACGCACGCCAGAGACCCTCCGTCGAACATCCGCCTAACATCATTACTGGGAACAACCCAATGTTAATATCGGCGCCATACAGCAGACTTCCGGAGAGTTCGATCGGTGTGCGCTCCATGCAGGAGGTCGTCGGCGTTTCATTAAATGTTCTTTTCTGTTCAGTTATGAGAAATAACTGGAATGCCGCTGGAGCGAGATTCCTCGCCACCAGTTCCGGCAGTTGCTGGCCATCTCGGAGGTGGAGACTGTTCGCTACAGTGCCGGTAGTTGGTGGCCATCTCTGGGGTGGAACTGTTCGCTACAGTGCCGACAGTTGCTGGCCATCTCGAAGGTGGGGACTGTTCGCTCCAGTATCGGTAATTGCTGGCCATCTCTGAGGTGGAGACTGGGCGCTACATAACCAGTAGCAGTTGATGCACCCTTAAGCCCAAATGATCAATCAATCTGAGGTGGAGACTGTTTTGCTGGCACTGAAGTGCGCCGGCCGCGCCGTGGTCGTGTGGTGCGTGCCATGTATATCGCCGGTCCGCCCTGGTCCGCGGCCAGCCACGTCCCCGTCGAAGTGCGACGCGCCGCCGTTATTGGTGCGCCGAGATCGCCGCCAGGATCCCGGCGGGGCGCCATTTGTCAGGATCTGTTTCGGAAGCTATGTGGCCGAGGGAATAGCTTCCGACATAGCTCAGACTCGGTGGCTGTCGCAGACCGTTGACTTCTGACACAGCTCAGACTCGGTGGCTGTCGCAGTCCGGTGACTTCTGACACAGCTCAGACTCGGTGGCTGTCGCAGACCGAGTACGGTGACCTTCCGACATAGCTCAGACTCAGTGGCTGTCGCAGTCCGGTGACTTCCGACACGGCTCAGACTCGGTGGGTGTCGCAGACCGAGTACGGTGACCTTCCGACATAGCTCAGACTCGGTGGCTGTCGCAGTCCGAGTACGGTGACCTTCCGACATAGCTCAGACTCGGTGGCTGTCGCAGTACGGTGACGTTCCGACACGGCCCAGACATACCTCAGACCGGTCCAGACTCGGTGGCTGTCGCAGTCTGAGTCCTGTGACCTCGCGACACAGCTCAGACCGGTTTCATGCCGTGTCGACTGGCCTGCGGGTCAGCTATATGAGTCGGTGAAGCTGCTGGCCGTGACGACCGATTGTTGTCCTGATGTGCCTGACGATTTGTCGACTGGCTGTCCTGAAGCACACCATGCGCTTCTGACGTGCAGACTGTGGATTCACCCAGCTGGCTAGTGGTTGTTGGTTTTTTTAAGCTATTCTGTGCCAGCTCGCATTTTGTCGAAATGAAAACGGGTGTTTCTTACTTGGTTGTGCGCTATCAGTTGCGTTGTGAGTATAACCATAGAGCAGCCCTCAGGATGCGGAGCAGCGAATATCCCGTTTTATTCAGCGGTTATTCTGAGAGCATTGCGCCATGCATATGCTATGATCTCCATAAGGACCCTGTTGTCTGAGCTCAACGTTTCCTTCGTCACGTAGCATCTTCAGAAGAAAACATTGAGACAAGGGTGGTGCAAGAACAGAGTTGCATATCATGCATACAGTCACTTGAAAACGCACGGACGCAAACCGAAGCACAATTGGTTTCATGCCTCTCTCCCTCTCTCTCCATCCCGCCAGCTAAAACCCATTGTGCGATTATTTACGGAAAAGATCATAGTGTTTTGGCCGGGCTCTGCTTGTGCATTTAGAGACTCCACGACACGGAGATCAAGGATCGGATTACAACGGGACGAGATTGAAAATGTCGTCAATGGAGAAATTTGCATCGTACGAAAATGGGTGTTCCCGGGTTGGTGACGGGTCGAGATTGCAGATGACACGTCTATATAAATGTTGTTTTATCCTACAGTAAAGACTACTCAGGATAGACCCCATGTACGATTTCTCACACGAGGCACAACCGAAGCGATAGACTACTGTGGTGTAGTCAACATTTGGGAATCCTGTCCTCGTATCGGAAAAGGCGCGTATGGTGAAATGATTAATTAAGGTGATTTATGGATCTATGTATGAGTAAAACTGACCGTAATTGAATATGTTCACTTTGGACTATCTGACTGCTGCCCGGAGAAAGTAAGCATGATGAGCTTGGGCGGCTTTCGTTCTGTATGCATGAACGCTTTTCTACTGAGCTTCCCGCGGAGGCGAGAAACTTTTTCAATTTCAATGTAAAAGTTTACCAGGTACTGGGTGAGTTGGAAATGAGAACCGCAGAATTCGGAGAAGGAGAACGCCTCAAGAACCGAAGTATATCAGAAAGGAGAACTGTGTATGTGTATGCATGTATGCATCCATAAGGCTGTACATGTATAACGGCATTAGCGTGGTGCAGTGTGCATAGTAACTTCGTTGTTTTTAAGACTTGTTGTACCTTCCAGCCAAGTCCAAACCGAAGCCAAAGTCGAAGCCCGCTGCCGCTGAGAAGAAGCCGGCAGCAGCTGCCGCGAAGCCCGCTGCTAAGAAGCCGGCTGGGAAGAGAAAGCAGGACTCTGGTTCAGAAGATGGTGATTTCGCCCCAAAAGCCAAAAGGGTAAGGTTAAACCATGTTCTGAATTTCAGTTGTTGCCGGCGGAAGTTCGTGCCGTACACGTGATTCGATCCTATAGGACGTGTTTGCGGCTCTGGCTCTCGCCGCAGCCGACAGTGCTGTCCAACAGCTGGCGCTGCTGTTCCCAAACCAAGGCGTAATTACTCCGCTGTGGGTAACTCGCCCATTCTCGTGGAATTCGCCAGGGAACCCAGTAGCGGTGTGTCCAATCGGGAGAGAAAGCAGAAGTGAAGTAGCACTATTGGTGTTACAAGGCACTATACAAGTTATGGTTAAATGTGATTCCTTTGTGGCGTATCTTGCTTGTTTTTTCCTAAATTTTCACCGATATAGTGACTTTCGCTGATCCGCCGGGGCTCGTCTCCCACTACTGGTGTGTTGGCTGTGAGCAGTAGTCTGATATAATAACGGTCGCTGGTCTACCGAGTCTCGTCTCCCACTACTGGTGTGTTGGCTGTGAGCAGTAGTCTGATATAGTGACGGTCGCTGGTCTACCGAGTCTCGTCTCCCACTACTGGTGTGTTGGCTGTGAGCAGTAGTCCGATATAATAACGGTCGCTGTTCTACCGAGTCTCGTCTCCCACTACTGGTGTGTTGGCTGTGAGCAGTAGTCTGATATAATGACGGTCGCTGGTCTACCGAGTCTCGTCTCCCACTACTGGTGTGTTGGCTGTGAGCAGCAGTCCGATATAATAACGGTCGCTGGTCTACCGAGTCTCGTCTCCCACTACTGGTGTGTTGGCTGTGAGCAGTAGTCTGATATAATGACGGTCGCTGGTCTACCGAGTCTCGTCTCCCACTACTGGTGTGTTGGCTGTGAGCAGTAGTCTGATATAGTGACGGTCGCTGGTCTACCGAGTCTCGTCTCCCACTACTGGTGTGTTGGCTGTGAGCAGTAGTCTGATATAATAACGGTCGCTGGTCTACCGAGTCTCGTCTCCCACTACTGGTGTGTTGGCTGTGAGCAGCAGTCTGATATAATAACGGTCGCTGGTCTACCCAGTCTCGTCTCCCACTACTGGTGTGTTGGCTGTGAGCAGTAGTCTGATATAATGACGGTCGCTGGTCTACCGAGTCTCGTCTCCCACTACTGGTGTGTTGCCTGTGAGCAGTAGTCTGATATAGTGACGGTCGCTGGTCTACCGAGTCTCGTCTCCCACTACTGGTGTGTTGGCTGTGAGCAGTAGTCTGATATAGTGACGGTCGCTGGTCTACCGAGTCTCGTCTCCCACTACTGGTGTGTTGGCTGTGAGTGGCAGTCCGATATAATGACGGTCGCTGGTCTACCGAGTCTCGTCTCCCACTACTGGTGTGTTGGCTGTGAGTGGCAGTCCGATATAGTGACGGTCGCTGGTCTACCGAGTCTCGTCTCCCACTACTGGTGTGTTGGCTGTGAGTGGCAGTCCGATATAGTGACGGTCGCTGGACTATCGAGTCTGATGTTGAGTGAGGTCCGATGATTCCACTGGAGCCGATGGACGCGGCCGGGTCGGGACCGTTGAGCTGTGCCGTGCTGTGGGTCGTTATATGGCGTCGGGGCGTGCAGCAGTACAGGGGTGGATGCCGGGCGTGCCAGCCGCGGTAGGAGGCGGACGTGACCATGTGACGTGACGTGACGTGACCACCGGCACTGCCAAGCCAGACCTCACTGGGTGACGGGCCGCGCGGTCAGCCGGCGAAGCTGACCACGCGGCTGTCTGACTGCCAGGGAGGACTGGCGCGTCTGATGTCCGGCACACACGAAGCAGACGTTCGTTGGAGCCATCTTGGTGATTTTGAAGTTGCCAAATTTCATGATTTTGAAGCTATTTCGGCCTTATGCTGGCGACATCTTGTTTTATTTGATGCTTCCTTGCTTCAGAACAGCATTCTTGATATGTTTGTCCTTAGAAGCTTCGGTGAACATGCTGTGTTCGAAATGGTTGCAATATTCTTGCGACGTAATGCAATGGACGTGTGCGCTGTTTTCGTCACATTGCGGTGCCGGCCATCAGCGCAGATTCGTCGTAGAGGAAGAGCGGCTTGATATTCTAGTGGGACTCTAACCCACAGTCGTTCGGTTGGAGGACGACAGTCCTACCCCTGTGCTGATCATGCCCACAAGCTGGGTATAAGTTTAAGTGCCCAATAATAGCAAGATATATTTTGTAACAGTTCGGTGCGATTAATTAATGTTAGTTGGGATTAGTTGCGACGTCATTTCAGCACAGCTTCGTCTGCACCACGCAGGATCTAATGCCGTCTTCTGTTTCTCAGAAATATCTTCTCAAGATTATACTGGGGAATTGACTATGCAATTAAGCTGGGGGTGGACTCAGGGTAGCCTTCTGCTTTGTGCGTGCCAGGCCGCATCCATGCGTCTCTTCGGTGAACAGCAGTGTGCCGGCACTGCTTGCGATGGATTTATGTATCCGGTTCCAAGAGAGGAAAGCCGGTCGTCTTTGTTTGTTTTATCTTTAATTGGCTATTAAGTGTGGCGCCTTCTGGCCGATGCATTTCATGCTTTAGGCGTTGCGTGGCCGAGTGCGCCGCACCAGCCGACCCGAACGTCTGGTAGCATTTCACCGACCAACATTGTGCTGCTTGAAGGAGTAGTTGTATTATTTGGACAGCCGATACTGTTGATATCTTCCGTATTATTCCTCTTTTTTTATAATTTGGCTCCCCATCGTGTTCGATGCGTGACACCTCAAAGTCCACGATGCCGTTGTTGCCCGGGTATGCGTCTGTTTGTTTTTGCGATATGCGTCTGTTATCTATTTTGTTTCATGTACTGACGTGGCCTCCAAGTCGGGTTGTATGTTTTTAGTGATGGATCGAGCCGAAGTCCACTAGGTAATTCATGTATCATCGTTTCTGAGACTTTTCAGCCACTCCTCGTCTTCGCTACTAATCGGCTGATTTTTGCTTTATTCGAGCGATAACGGCTAAACCAGCAACCTCCGTGAGAAAACAAATAATAAACTGTGTGTCGTTAATCTGATCACGCCTCGGTCAAGTGAGATGATTCCATTGTTTTCGGGAGTCCAAAGGTTTGCTGTAATTAAGGCAACTATTGGCATTTGTAACATAAAGTATGGGAATATGCACGCGTTCAATATCCTGGGTAATTCGTTTTGGATTTCTTCTCGGGTTATGCAGTATCAAGTGAGTTCAAAGGGTTGAATAAGCTGTATTAGTTTGTTCCCTTTCGAAAGCGATGCGACTTTCGGTCCAATTTCCATTCAGGATTTCTAAAAATGCTTAAATCCTCGTATGTATTTGAGAATTGTCTTGTCCGGTATTTTGCTTTATTTGAAAACATATACACAATGCGTTATATTGCCATTATAGCAATGGTGTAAGATGGAAGCCTGGTTTACGATGTCAGAAGCGAAACCCGAGTACCTGGGTACTCCTTGGTTCACTAACTAGTATTTTACTGTTAGTTCATAACCACGCAATACTGCAGTAATGTTAAGAGCAGCATGCAACATTAGGGACGACGTACTCGACCTTCATGACGTGGCCTGACCACTGTAGTCAATGCGCCCCTAAACCCGAATACAAAAATAATTACCTGAAAGTACTGAATAATCCTCGCGCCTATTGATGTGGCCGTTACCGCAGCAGCATCGGGGGAGAGGGAGGCGTCGCGACTGTTAATGTGGCCGTTACCGCAGCAGCATCGGGAAAGATGGAGGCGTCGCGACTGTTAATGTGGCCGTTACCGCAGCAGCATCGGGGTAGAGGATGTGTGACTCGTGACATCATAGCTAGCATATCTGAATGAGGAGGATTTTTTACAAGTCATCGAGCGTAATGGAAATGCGATTGCGTCATGGGGTGATGCACACCTTTTTCAGTATATGCTTATCCCCAGAACGCGAATCCGCCATGGGACGATACCCTTCCTTCAGTATCTCCTTTGTGTCCCCAATTGCGGTATTATATTTCCGGATGTTCTGGCTTTATCTGGCTGCTGCTTTGCTTCAGGTGTCACATACTTGTGGTGTCTGCGTGTTTTCTTGTGAGTCTCCACAACCGAATTTACGTAAGAATGACATTCTTCCCACTCCACGAGCAATGTGCGGCTCTAGCTCGGATATCTCGTCAATAACGTGTCCGTCTCCTTCAACTTCGGAGTAGCAGTGCATGTTGAGGAGGCGTTCCGCCGCACGCGCAGTCAACGTGGCAGGCATGGCTCCTGGTCTGCAGAACTACAGCGAAGACCGTCCCTAGCAACCATATTGGTTCCTTAACAGCCATATTGGATCAGGTCAGCGACTCGGCGGCGCGATAATGCCGTGATGAGTTCCGGCCGGCGCCGGCGCCAGGTCGATACGCTACCGGCTATCGCTGCGTGAACCTCAACGCCACTTAGATTCCGCGGCTGGTGGCCGGAAGCCCGCGCCCGCCGCCTCTAAAGGTCACACTCGGCCATCGCCAAAGGTCATCGCATCAATATTGTCTGATAATGACGAACTTTGTCCGTCCGTCAAATTGTGTATCCCCCCGGACATATCGGTCGTCCTTGCTTTATGTCTCTAGATATACCACACTTGTATGTTTGCATACATATATTTATATATATGTATATATATATACATATATATAACAATGTATATACATATATATATATATAGATATATATATATATATATATATATATATATATATATACATTGTTATGTATATATGTATTGTATGTATATATGTTATGTATATATGTATATACATTGTTATATATATGTATATATATATATACATATATATATATATATACATATACATATATACATATATATATATATATATATATATATATATATATATATATATATATATATATATATATATATATATATATATATATATATATATATATATATATATATATATATATATATATGACGAGCAAAGCACGGACGAAGGATGCATTTCTCGATAAACTTTTATGGGCTTCTTCATGTATGTTTTCTTGTTGCTGGTGTTGTCTTGTTTTCTTGATCGAGTTGAGAAATGAAATCAACAAAGTTGCTGGTACATGGTATTATTATTAACGTTTCAACCACATTGGTTGTCGTCAGAATACCTGTTTCAAGTTCAGGGATCGATCCTGAAATTATAATCGCAAGACAAAAGCATAATGCAGATTACAATGACACAAGATGATTTATTCGGCAAATGAACACGAACGTTTCGGCTTGATGACTTCATCAGGGTGAGGAGTACGATTGAAGAAAAAAGTATATATATATATATATATATATATATATATATATATATATATATATATATATATATATATATATATATATATATATAAAATGGTGTTTTAAACGTTTTTAAATCTACGCGTGGCACTATACCAACCAACTACCACAGGTTGGCGAAGGACACACAGACGAAATATCCAAAAGCACATGCGCACAAATGTAAAAGTGTGGATCAGTCGTTGGTAATCGCCATCCAGTTCGTAGTCGACACGGAGAATGTGCAGATCGCGTCGGCATAACATTACTACAGGGCGTTTTTGTATTTTGTGACATTGATGGCATTCTGTGATATTTTATGACATTTATAAGGTCATTATTCCCTACCAGGCGCTAAGTGGCAGAACAAATAGTTCTTTTAGAAATATGAAGAAGAAAGCAAGAAGAGTATGTCTTAATGTATAGCTTCTTTCGCGCACATATGCGCAAAAATTATTTGTGAAGGCGTATAGCTGATGCACCATGCTACGTTTCAAAATTGATGTGTAGCACGGTGGACTTTTTAATTGCATCACTATTTCAGTAGCTGAAGCTAACTAAGTTAACTATGTCGCAGACTACACATACTGCCTTCTACGGAACACCCACCTCAAGCTGCACAGCATACAAGGCACATGAATTGTTTGCATTGTGTATAAACAGACCTTAAATTGTTTCGAATTACCAATGGTGTGCAAATAATTGCAAAATACCAGCGCACAATTTACTGGCGCTTCCCGAACTTCTTGGTGACCTGGTACCGTTTCCGCATCTGCGGACTGACCATGGCTGGTGGTACTATTTTGAGAGCTTGCAGGATTCGGGGACGTTGGAACAGATTGAGTATAATATAGCGTTCGATCCCAGTGATCCAATCAGTTTGCAGATGCTCCGTCAAAACTTCGTTCCGCGCCCTAAAACTTCGATGCGCCATAAAACCCAAATAACTAACTAAAACTTCGTTCCGCTCAACTTTCTTTCTCCAATTAATCTCGCGCGTGGAGGGCTCCGGATCCATATGGCACCGTCGCCAACGGCTCTGGACGACTGCCGTGACTAACTCGTCGTTAGGCCAGACTAGCTCGCTCTCACAGTTACACCTCCGACCCGACAGACGCCGTGAGGGGAGACATCGCCGCGTCTCCCCCGACCTGGCGGAAATCTTGACGCGAGACACTGCCGCGGCCCCCGTACGGCTGTATCGGCTGACTAAGACCAGACTAAGACGAGAGCCAGCACCGTCTGACTAACAGACCAGAGCCCACACCTTCTGACAGACCAGAACCAGCACCGTCTGACCGACTGACCAGACCCCACACCGTCTGACCGACTGACCAGACCCCACACCGTCTGACCGACTGGCCAGACCCCATACCGTCTGACTGACTGACCAGACCCCACACCGTCTGACTGGCCAGACCCCACACCGTCTGACTGGCCAGACCCCACACCGTCTGACTGACCAGACCCCACACCGTCTGACCGACTGACCAGACCCCACACCGTCTGACCGACTGACCAGACCCCACACCGTCTGACTGACCAGAGCCCACACCGTCTGACTGGCCAGACCCCACACCGTCTGACTGACCAGACCCCACACCGTCTGACTGACTGACCAGACCCCACACCGTCTGACTGACCAGACCCCACACCGTCTGACCGACTGGCCAGACCCCACACCGTCTGACCGACTGACCAGACCCCACACCGTCTGACTGGCCAGACCCCACACCGTCTGACTGGCTGACCAGACCCCACACCGTCTGACTGGCCAGACCCCACACCGTCTGACTGACTGACCAGACCACACACCGTCTGACTGGCCAGACCCCACACCGTCTGACTGACTGACCAGACCCCACACCGTCTGACTGGCCAGACCCCACACCGTCTGACTGGCCAGACCCCACACCGTCTGACTGACCAGACCCCACACCGTCTGACTGACCAGAGCCCACACCGTCTGACTGACTGACCAGACCCCACACCGTCTGACTGACCAGACCCCACACCGTCTGACTGGCCACACCCCACACCGTCTGACTGACTGACCAGACCCCACACCGTCTGACTGACCAGACCCCACACCGTCTGACTGACTGACCAGACCCCACACCGTCTGACCGACTGACCAGACCCCACACCGTCTGACTGACCAGAGCCCACACCGTCTGACAGACTGGCCAGACCCCACACCGTCTGACTGGCCAGAGCCCACACCGTCTGACAGACTGGCCAGACCCCACACCGTCTGACTGACTGGCCAGACCCCACACCGTCTGACTGGCCAGAGCCCACACCGTCTGACAGACTGGCCAGACCCCACACCGTCTGACTGACCAGACCCCACACCGTCTGACTGACCAGACCCCACACCGTCTGACTGGCCAGACCCCACACCGTCTGACCGACTGACCAGAGCCCACACCGTCTGACTGACTGACCAGACCCCACACCGTCTGACTGACCAGACCCCACACCGTCTGACTGACTGACCAGACCCCACACCGTCTGACCGACTGACCAGACCCCACACCGTCTGACTGACCAGAGCCCACACCGTCTGACAGACTGGCCAGACCCCACACCGTCTGACTGGCCAGAGCCCACACCGTCTGACAGACTGGCCAGACCCCACACCGTCTGACTGACTGGCCAGACCCCACACCGTCTGACTGGCCAGAGCCCACACCGTCTGACAGACTGGCCAGACCCCACACCGTCTGACTGGCCAGACCCCACACCGTCTGACCGACTGGCCAGACCCCACACCGTCTGACTGGCCACACCCCACACCGTCTGACTGACCAGAGCCCACACCGTCTGACTGACCAGACCCCACACCGTCTGACTGACCAGAGCCCACACCGTCTGACTGGCCAGACCCCACACCGTCTGACTGACAATGACTCAGACCCCACACCGTCTGACTGACCAGACCCCACACCGTCTGACCGACTGACCAGACCCCACACCGTCTGACTGACCAGACCCCACACCGTCTGACTGGCCAGACCCCACACCGTCTGACTGGCCAGACCCACACGACTGGCCAGACCCCACACCGTCTGACTGGCCAGACCCCACACCGTCTGACTGACCAGACCCCACACCGCGACATTGACTGCAGACCCCACACCGTCTGACTGACGCCAGACCCCACACCGTCTGACTGACCAGACCCCACACCGTCTGACTGGCCAGACCCCACACCGTCTGACTGACTGACCAGACCCCACACCGTCTGACTGACCAGACCCCACACCGTCTGACCGACTGGCCAGACCCCACACCGTCTGACTGACCAGACCCCACACCGTCTGACTGACTGACCAGACCCCACACCGTCTGACTGACCAGACCCCACACCGTCTGACTGACCAGACCCCACACCGTCTGACTGACTGACCAGACCCCACACCGTCTGACTGACCAAACACCGTCTGACTGACCAGACCCCACACCGTCTGACCGACCAGACCCCACACCGTGACCCACACCGTCTGACTGGCCAGACCCCACACCGTCTGACTGACTGACCAGACCCCACACCGTCTGACTGACCAGACCCCACACCGTCTGACCAGACCCCACACCGTCTGACTGACCAGACCCCACACCGTCTGACTGACTGCAGACCCCACACCGTCTGACTGGCCAGACCCCACACCGTCTGACTGACAGACCCCACACCGTCTGACGGCCAGACCCCACACCGTCTGACTGACTGACTGACCAGACCCCACACCGTCTGACTGACTGACCAGACCCCACACCGTCTGACTGACCAGACCCCACACCGTCTGACTGACTGACCAGACCCCACACCGTCTGACTGACCAGACCCCACACCGTCTGACTGACCAGACCCCACACCGTCTGACTGACCAGACCCCACACCGTCTGACTGACTGACCAGACCCCACACCGTCTGACTGGCCAGACCCCACACCGTCTGACTGACCAGACCCCACACCGTCTGACTGACCAGACCCCACACCGTCTACTGACTGACCAGACCCCACACCGTCTGACTGACCAGACCCCACACCGTCTGACTGACTGACCAGACCCCACACCGTCTGACTGACCAGACCCCACACCGCGATGACCAGACCGACTGACCAGACCCCACACCGTCTGACTGACCAGACCCCACACCGTCTGACTGGACTGACCAGACCCCACACCGTCTGACTGACTGACCAGACCCCACACCGTCTGACTGACCAGACCCCACACCGTCTGACTGGCCAGACCCCACACCGTCTGACTGACTGACCAGACCCCACACCGTCTGACTGACCAGACCCCACACCGTCTGACTGACCAGACCCAACCTACCACCACACCGTCTGACTGACCAGACCCCACACCGTCTGACTGACTGACCAGACCCCACACCGTCTGACTGACTGCAGACCCCACACCGTCTGACTGACCAGACCCCACACCGTCTGACTGACCAGACCCCACACCGTCTGACTGACCAGACCCCACACCGTCTGACTGACCAGACCCCACACCGTCTGACTGACTGACCAGACCCCACACCGTCTGACTGGCCAGACCCCACACCGTCTGACTGACTGACCAGACCCCACACCGTCTGACTGAAACCACACCGACTGACCAGACCCCACACCGTCTGACTGGCCAGACCCCACACCGTCTGACTGACCAGACCACCACACCGTCTGACTGACCAGACCCCACACCGTCTGACTGACCAGACCCCACACCGTCTGACTGACCAGACCCCACACCGTCTGACTGACTGGCCAGACCCCACACCGTCTGACTGACTGACCAGACCCCACACCGTCTGACTGACCAGACCCCACACCGTCTGACTGACTGACCAGACCCCACACCGTCTGACTGACCAGACCCCACACCGACTACTGACCAGACCACACCGTCTGACTGACCAGACCCCACACCGTCTGACTGGCCAGACCCCACACCGTCTGACCGACTGACCAGACCCCACACCGTCTGACTGACCAGACCCCACACCGTCTGACTGACCAGACCCCACACCGTCTGACTGACCAGACCCCACACCGTCTGACTGACTGACCAGACCCCACACCGTCTGACTGACCAGACCCCACACCGTCTGACCGACTGACCAGACCCCACACCGTCTGACTGACCAGACCCCACACCGCCGACTGACCAGACCCCACACCGTACCAGACCCCACACCGTCTGACTGCGACCAGACCAGACCCACACCGTCTGACTGGCCAGACCCCACACCGTCTGACTGGCTGACCAGACCCCACACCGTCTGACTGGCCAGACCCCACACCGTCTGACTGACTGACCAGACCCCACACCGTCTGACTGGCCAGACCCCACATCGTCTGACTGACTGACCAGACCCCACACCGTCTGACCGACTGGCCAGACCCCACACCGTCTGACTGACCAGACCCCACACCGTCTGACTGACCAGACCCCACACCGTCTGACCGACTGACCAGACCCCACACCGTCTGACCGACTGACCAGACCCCACACCGTCTGACTGACCAGACCCCACACCGTCTGACCGACTGACCAGACCCCACACCGTCTGACCGACTGACCAGACCCCACACCGTCTGACCGACTGACCAGACCCCACACCGTCTGACTGACCAGACCCCACACCGTCTGACTTGCCAGACCCCACACCGTCTGACTGGCCAGACCCCACACCGTCTGACTGACTGGCCAGACCCCACACCGTTTGACTGGCCAGACCCCACACCGTCTGACTGACTGACCAGACCCCACACCGTCTGACTGGCCAGACCCCACACCGTCTGACTGGCTGACCAGACCCCACACCGTCTGACTGGCCAGACCCCACACCGTCTGACCGACTGGCCAGACCCCACACCGTCTGACTGGCCAGACCCCACACCGTCTGACTGGCCAGACCCCACACCGTCTGACTGACCAGACCCCACACCGTCTGACTGGCCAGACCCCACACCGTCTGACTGACCAGAGCCCACACCGTCTGACGGGCCAGACCCATCATCGTCTGACCGGCCAGAGCCCACACCGTCTTATTCAGCAGATCGGGGCCGTGCCGTCGGACAGACGGCCTGGTATTGTGCCGCGCCGCCATCGTGCCGCCGATATGCGTATATCATATCGGCGAGTGGCACCACTGGATGGCGTTATCGCCCGTCATTATTTCGCCGGCCGGCCCATAGTGATCGTGCCGGCACCAGCCGCCTCGTCCCGTGTGAGCTCAGTGCCTGCTGATGGACTCCACGTCCGTCGTGGGCTTAGTGGCTGGCTGCTGATGGACTCCGCGTCCGGCGGGGGGCTTAGTGGCTGCTGATAGACTCCACGTCCGTTGTGGGCTTAGTGGCTGCTGAGAGACTCCACGTCCGTTGTGGGCTTAGTGGCTGCTGATAGACTCCACGTCCGTTGTGGGCTCAGTGGCTGCTGATAGACTCCACGTCCGTTGTGGGCTCAGTGGCTGCTGATAGACTCCACGTCTGTTATGGGCTTAGTGGCTGGTGATAGACTCCACGTCCGTTGTGGGCTTAGTGGCTAGTAATGGACTCCACGTCCAGCGGGGCCTCAGAGGTTGCTGATGGACTCCACGTCCGGTGTGGGCTCAGTGCCTGCTGCTGGACTCCACGAGCGGCGGTGGACTCCGTGTGGGCTGGTTGGAGTGACGGGAGGACTGGCCGCGCCGCGGAAGTGGTCGTGGCACGCCGGCTGTCCGCCTTAACACGAACCCACTCTCAGATATTGCCCCAATCTCATATTATATGCCATGTGTTGACTTCGATAGATGGCCTGTGTGGCTACGTTTGAAATAATATGCTGGTGCGTCACTATCCCGCTCCGGTGTTGCTGTTGTACTGGGACGTCGTTGTGTTATGCTGTACTGGTGGGTATGGTAGCGCTATTTTATGTTGTGCTGCTGTGCTGCTTGGTGTGGTACCGTTATGTTGTGTTAACGGGTGTGGTAGTGTCGTGGTTTACTGTGCTGACGGGTGTGGTAGTGTCGTGGATATTGTGCTGACATGTGTGGTAGTGTCGTGGCTTACTGTGCTGATGGGTGTGGTAGTGTCGTGGTATGTTGTGCTGACGGGTGTGGTAGTGTCGCGGTATGTCGTACTGAAGGGTATGGTTGTCGTATGTTGTGCTGACGGGCGTGGTGGTGTCGCGGTATAGTATGCTGGCTAGTGTGTTACCGTTGTCGGCCGTCGCAGACCACCAAGAAGAAGGCGGCGGCGGTGGCCTCCGACTCGGACTCTGACGACTCGGCCGGCTACGTGCCCCTGTGCGCCGCCGGCCGTGCCAGCCGACCCGTCGTCAACTACAAGATGGACTCGTCCAGCGACGACGAGTGACGCAGCCGGCGGCACGGCGCCCACGTCAGCGACAGTGACGTGACGGCCAGGCCGACGTCAGCGGCAGCGATGTCGCGGCCGAGCCGACGTCAGCGACGTGATGTCACGGCCGGGCTGACGTAGGCGGCGGCGTGCCGAGGTAGCATTTAGGACAGTGAGCCGGCCGCGCGCCGGCTGATATTGTACAAATCGTGAACTGCTGGCGCAAGGCGCACGTGTACGCGTGTTGTGGTCCACGCTGGCCGCGGCGGGACTCGACCCGCGGCCAGTACCCGAGGGCGGGCGCGCGCCGACCGGACTGTTCGGTCGGCGGAGGAGTGGAGGAATGTCGCACCCGCACGGAGCGTGGCGCCCCGGTAGTTCGTGCGGTTTCGTTGTGGCTCTGTTGTGTCAGCTCGTGATGTTCGTTCGGAGTAGGACTCGCGTAGCTATAGCTGTTGCTATGGCTGGAGCAGGTGTAGCCGTTGCTCGTCGCACCGCTTTTTGTACTTCATTCTGACTCGATGGCCGCCGACGCCTGGTAAGCCGTCTGTCCTTTTACCCGGGCGCATTTTAGGAATGGATCGCTGCGTTCGCTTTCGCATTGTCTGGTGCGCTGACACGGCATCCCATCTTCATGCGATCACCGAATACATCCTCCAGCACCAGCAGCGTGGTGTGCCGGCGGCGTCTGTGGAGCGGTGGCAGAGACTGTCCTGGCGGTGCCGTGACGGCGGCTGCGGCGCGGCTCTGCTGCGACAGCGGCTGGCCCCGCTGTCCGTGCCGTGACGGCGGCTGCGGCGCGGCTCTGCTGCGACAGCGGCTGGCCCCGCTGTCCGTGCCGTGACGGCGGCTGCGGCGCGGCTCTGCTGCGACAGCGGCTGGCCCCGCTGTCCGTGCCGTGACGGCGGCTGCGGCGCGGCTCTGCTGCGACAGCGGCTGGCCCCGCTGTCCGGGCCGGGACGGCGCTGTGGGCGGCGATGCTGCAGCGTGGCTGTGCCCGCTGTCCGGGCCGGGACGGCGGCTGCGAGGCGGCTCTGCTGCCACAGCGGCTGGCCCCGCTGTCCGTGCCGGGACGGCGCTGTGGGCGGCGATGCTGCGGCGTGGCTGGCGCCGGATAGGTGGAGTGCCTGGCTCCTCGCCGCTGCGCAGGTGTACGGGCTGCTCGGTGGGGCGCCGCCGTCCGCCGCCCTCTCGTCGCGGCCGGCTGTGGAGAACTTTCAGCTGGCCGGGCTGGGGTGGTGCTCGTGAAAATGGTGAACATGTAGCGGCGGACGGTTCGCACGGTTGACACTACTCCACCCGTCAGCACAACATATCACGACACAACCACACATGTCAGCACAACATATCACGACACAACCACACATGTAAGCTCAACGTACCACGACACAACCACACATGTCAGCACAACACCACAACATACCATGACGGTACCACACCCGGCAGCCACAGCATAACACTCATATTATGCAGAAAAACATCGTCTAACTCATTGCAACGCCAATCTGCTTCGTACTTCTTTCGTGACATTAACGTTTTTCTTCAAATTGAGCGAACTTGCGAGTTCATATTGCACGTATCAAGTGCGGCCTTGGTGATGAGCACTCAACAGCGATGATAATCGATGTTTCGGTCTTCAGAATAAAGTCGTCTGCACGTGGGGGATTTCATCACTTCATAGGTTTCGCAAGTCATAGGTATCAGTCTTCACGCAGATGGCCGACGCTAATCGAACGTCTAGGCTTGAGTGGGGGTGGCGGTGGGGGTCTTAATAGTCAACGTGGTATGTTTAACGTCACATTTTTTTTCGTTCAAAGAAGGGCACTGGAAAATAGCACAATATTCCGCCTTCCGGGAGAAAGCCAATTACGCAGCAAATGCTACGCATGCGCCATGCATGTGCTGAATGTCAGTGTGAACAGCTGTGCCGTCCACCATATCTCGAACATGGCCTGACACCCTCCTGTCAGGTTTTTATGAAAATTGGCATATAAGGTTAACTGGGGCCCTGCAACGATTTCTGAGCTTTTCAGCTCAATCGGAGCAGCGGTTCACGAGTTATTGTCCGCGGCGTTTTTCTGGGGTCGCACTGAAGGTCAAGCTTTCAGAGCCACTATCTTAGTGTTATGTGTAGATAAATTATGAAACTTATATATCGTTGGAATCGTAATGAGCTCATCTTTCGATTTCTGAAGTCAGTTTTTTATTTGTGCAAACTTTGAAAATTTGACCCCGTGACCTCGGATAACGTGACGTGTGGTGACCCCTAGTGCAATGATATTGATATAATTATTTATGTAGAACGAAAGCCTCATCACTTATCTTTCCGGTGAAAAATGAACACTATGTATATTAAGCGCCTGACACCAGTTTCTGCCACAAATATTGCCTGACTTAGACGAAAAAAATGCCGCTTGAATTGACCTGCTGTTCAGTGAGCTTTGTCTTCCGGTTCTTCAAAAGAGTGTAACACCTTAGTGTGCTGCGGATGCGTTCGGCAAATTTTGCTAAGCCTCTTAGTCTCATTTCCAACGCTAAGCTCACATTTAGACCAGGCTGGGATACGATTAAATGTCAGATGTGCAACATTACCTGATGCACACCGGTAAGTACGCACGGGCTTCAGAGGACAGTGGACGTTCGGCAGTCGACATCCACCCAGACCCCAGTTGGCACGAAACGGATTAGCGTTATCTGTGAACTTCGATCCCAGTTTACGCTGCCTTGATTATCCCCGCTGTCTAGGGGAGGGGGACTGGTTGCACCGCGTAAACCGACCGGGCTGACTCGAGCGGAGCGATAAGATAAGGGATCCCCTCATGAAACCGTGAGCGTGGAATCTGGTGACTGGTGACTGGTGACTGGTGAGACTGGTGCTAGTATTGGCAGCGCATTTGCTACTGGTCTTCTGTCCAGATTTTCTCACTGCCACCACGTGCAACGGCCTGCACATCGGAGCTGGTTGCGATCATCGAGGCCCTGAGCTTCATCGAAGTAGGGTGGGATACTTCGCATGTCATGTTTGCTGATTCACTCAGCAGTCTCCGGGCGCCAAAACAGTTTTCCCGCCTGACCCCGTCGTGCAGGATGCTTTATCGCGCCTCAGATCATTGGCGCAAGCTGAGAAGGCTTATGTCCCCTGTTGGATTCTGAGCCGTTATGTGGAACGGGGCAGCCGATGGTGCTGCGCAGCGTGCAGGCCGAGCCCCATGTATGTGATCGGTGTCGCTCCCCGCGAGGGAGCACTGCTGTTCCACTTGGGTATTTATTTTTGACAAAATGACAGCACAGGTGGGACATTCTGTGGGACAACAAAGTGCGAGCCATCAAACTATGTCTTGGTGGGACAGAGGTTCGTTTTACCGCAGGATGGCGCGGGTCGAGCTTAAGCGTCCGGCTGCGACACACCCACTCAACACACCGTCACCTGCTGCGTGGGGAGGACGAGCCAAGTTGATGCCGATGTCACGCACCGCTGTCGGTTCGTCACGTTCCGATCTTCCCGTGATCGCTGATGATCGAAGACGCCTTTTTTGGACTCGTTGAACTCGCCTTTTTTGGACGCCTTTTTTGGACTTTTTGACTCTCATTGCGCGGTCTCCTGGGCTGACCATTCGCATGCCGTTACTTCGTGGAAGCTTCTTCGCTTTTTACCAGATGTAAACGTCGGTGCGATTTACACCCCTCACGGACATGCAACAACAGAAGCTTTGACCGATCTGTCTGTATTCTGAAGATTAGTGTACTTCTTTTGGCACCATCCATCTTAAACCGTTCAGTTTCAAGATCTTTCAGAAAAATTGTTCAGGTTTTTCGATGATTCTCCGACTTCACTGGATTATTGTAGTATCGTGCGCTACGAACCCGTACGTGTGCACTGCCACCTATCGGCACAGTTGGGCACCTGGCATTTTACTGTCACCTGTAGGTGGCGGCAACGCGAGAGCTGACGTGTAATTAGCCAATCAGCTGAGCTGACGGGGTGCGGCACTGGACTGGGGTGGCGCCGGCAGCGCCCAGTGTCGGGCGAGCAGTGACAGTCGAGCATTTGCCGGGGTCGCGCTAAGCTGAGTTTTTTTACGTTGTTATAGAAGACAAAGTGAAGATGCCATTACAAGAGTGGTATTGAGATCGTGTTTGTATGAACGGAGGTGAACTCGCACGGTCCGGTGATATCGTTCCCGTTGGACCGATGCAACTGCGTAGGTGAGAAAACGCATTGCGAGAAAAACCAAATCCATGGGTAACCAACTGAAAACTTTGTCAAAGGATAACTTAAGACATAGTAATCTTGCGTTAAACTTGATACTGGAAGTCCTTCGAGGTGAAGTATGACAACATTCCCTCAAGCCTCCACTGTCGTGTATGTTCGCACGCTACACGTTCGGTGAGTATATTGACGCACCCGAGAAATGTCCTCGGAAATACGCTCGTCGTAGGTGCAGTTGCTAACATACCAAACGTGAAAGGAATCGCACGTTCCGGTCATAGCGTTCCCATTGTGCCCAATGTTAATGGCTATGTGACATAATGCAGTTCCCAAAAATCAAATCCACCAATATCCAACTGAAATATTGGCAACGCATAAGTTTAGAAGTGGCAGTTTTTAGTTCAGCGTCTACTGTACGTCCTTTGAAATGAAGCGTACCGTTGAACAAATGGTAGTTCTGAGTTTAGCTTGACACTGGAAGTCCTTTCAGACGAGGAATGGGACCATTCCCCGAAACGTGCACTTTGATGTATGTTCGCAGACTACATGTTGGGAGAGTATATTCACGCACCAGGGAAACTTTATCGAAATGCGGTCGTCGTAGGGAACGCTAGCATTAGAAAAGTCAATGAACTCGCACCGTCCGGTGATGTTGGGAGTGTATATTATCGAAATGCGGTCGTCGTAGGTGAAGATGCGATAATAGCCAAATCCATAGGTAAGCAACTAAAAACTCAGTAATGGCCCCAGTACTGACCCCTGGGGGACTCAGCTAAGAACATTTTGCCATGATGATTTTGTACCATTTAGCATCACTCTTTGCTGTCTATCTGAAAGTCACAACTCTATCCATTTTAAGATGCTACCTGCAATACCATGGGCCTGAAGCTGCATCATTAACCGTTTATGGGGCACATTGTCAAAGGCCTTACTAAAGTCAAGATATGCTACATCAACCTGATTTCCCTGATCAAATAGTAATGGCCCCAGTACTGACCCCTGGGGAATTCAGCTAAGAACATTTTGCCATGATGATTTTGTACCATTTAGCATCACTCTTTGCTGTCTATCTGAAAGTCAGAACTCTATCCATTGTTAAGATGCTACCTGCAATACCATGGGCCTGAAGCTGCATCATTAACCGTTTATGGGGTACATTGTCAAAGGCCTTACTAAAGTCAAGATATGATATCAATCTGATATCCCTGATCAAATAGTTCTGTAAGACTTTTTGCAGCGAGATATGCTCATCTTGACCTGTTATTGCCCTGAAGACCTTCAAATCATCCGCAAATTTCAAGACTTTACAACTTAGGCCACTTTCAATGTTATTTACAAATATAATGAACAGTAATGGCCCCAGTACTCAACCCTGGGGGACTCAGCTAAGAACATTTTGCCATGATGATTTTGTACCATTTAGCATCACTCTTTGCTGTCTATCTGAAAGTCACAACTCTATCCATTTTAATATGCTACCTGCAATACCATGGGCCTGAAGCTGCATCATTAACCGTTTATGGGGCACATTGTCAAAGGCCTTACTAAAGTCAAGATATGCTACATCAACCTGATTTCCCTGATCAAATAGTAATGGCCCCAGTACTGACCCCTGGGGAATTCAGCTAAGAACATTTTGCCATGATGATTTTGTACCATTTAGCATCACTCTTTGCTGTCTATCTGAAAGTCAGAACTCTATCCATTGTAAGATGCTACCTGCAATACCATGGGCCTGAAGCTGCATCATTAACCGTTTATGGGGTACATTGTCAAAGGCCTTACTAAAGTCAAGATATGCTACATCAACCTGATTTCCCTGATCAAATAGTTCTGTGGCGAAGTTCAAAAAGTCCAAGAGATTTCCGAGACACGACCGTCCTTTCCTAAACCCATGTTGAGTATCTTGAATCAATTTCTTTTCTTCCGTATAACTCACTATTCTATCCTTGATAATTGATACAAGTACCTTGCAGACTAGGGATGTGAGACTTACTGGCCTATAGTTTGGCCAAATAGTAATGGCCCCAGTACTGACCCCTGGGGGACTCAGCTAAGAACATTTTGCCATGATGATTTTGTACCATTTAGCATCACTCTTTGCTGTCTATCTGAAAGTCAGAACTCAACCTATCCATTTTGAAGATGCTAACCTGCAATACCATGGGCCTGAAGCTGCATCATTAACCGTTTATGGGGCACATTGTCAAAGGCCTTACTAAAGTCAAGATATGCTACATCAACCTGATTTCCCTGATCAAATAGTAATGGCCCCAGTACTGACCCCTGGGGAATTCAGCTAAGAACATTTTGCCATGATGATTTTGTACCATTTAGCATCACTCTTTGCTGTCTATCTGAAAGTCAGAACTCTATCCATTGTAAGATGCTACCTGCAATACCATGGGCCTGAAGCTGCATCATTAACCGTTTATGGGGTACATTGTCAAAGGCCTTACTAAAGTCAAGATATGATATCAATCTGATATCCCTGATCAAATAGTTCTGTAAGACTTTTTGCAGCGAGATATGCTCATCTTGACCTGTTATTGCCCTGAAGACCTTCAAATCATCCGCAAATTTCAAGACTTTACAACTTAGGCCACTTTCAATGTTATTTACAAATATAATGAACAGTAATGGCCCCAGTACTCAACCCTGGGGGACTCAGCTAAGAACATTTTGCCATGATGATTTTGTACTCTTTGCTGTCTATCTGAAAGTCACAACTCTATCCATTTTAATATGCTACCTGCAATACCATGGGCCTGAAGCTGCATCATTAACCGTTTATGGGGCACATTGTCAAAGGCCTTACTAAAGTCAAGATATGCTACATCAACCTGATTTCCCTGATCAAATAGTAATGGCCCCAGTACTGACCCCTGGGAAAACCCGGGGAATTCAGCCTAAGAACATTTTGCCATGATGATTTTGTACCATTTAGCATCACTCTTTGCTGTCTATCTGAAAGTCAGAACTCTATCCATTGTAAGATGCTACCTGCAATACCATGGGCCTGAAGCTGCATCATTAACCGTTTATGGGGTACATTGTCAAAGGCCTTACTAAAGTCAAGATATGCTACATCAACCTGATTTCCCTGATCAAATAGTTCTGTGGCGAAGTTCAAAAAGTCCAAGAGATTTCCGAGACACGACCGTCCTTTCCTAAACCCATGTTGAGTATCTTGAATCAATTTCTTTCCTTCCGTATAACTCACTATTCTATCCTTGATAATTGATTCAAGTACCTTGCAGACTAGGGATGTGAGACTTACTGGCCTATAGTTTTCACCTTTCCCTCTTTCTACTTTCTTGACAAATAGGAACTACATTTGCTAAGTCTTTTTGCAGCGAGATATGCTACATCTACCTGATTATTGCCCTGAAGACCTTCAAATCATCCGCAAATTTCAAGACTTTACAACTTAGGCCACTTTCAATGTTATTTACAAATATAATGAACAGTAATGGCCCCAGTACTGACCCCTGGGGGACTCAGCTAAGAACATTTTGCCATGATGATTTTGTACCATTTAGCATCACTCTTTGCTGTCTATCTGAAAGTCACAACTCTATCCATTTTAAGATGCTACCTGCAATACCATGGGCCTGAAGCTGCATCATTAACCGTTTGTGGGGCACATTGTCAAAGGCCTTACTAAAGTCAAGATATGCTACATCAACCTGATTTCCCTGATCAAATAGTAATGGCCCCAGTACTGACCCCTGGGGGATTCAGCTAAGAACACTTTGCCATGATGATTTTGTACCATTTAGCATCACTCTTTGCTGTCTATCTGAAAGTCAGAACTCTATCCATTTTAAGATGCTACCTGCAATACCATGGGCCTGAAGCTGCATCATTAACCGTTTATGGGGTACATTGTCAAAGGCCTTACTAAAGTCAAGATATGCTACATGAACCTGATTTCCCTGATCAAATAGTTCTGTGGCAAGTTCAAAAACCAAGAGATTCGAGACACGACCGCCTTTCCAAACCCATGTTGAGTATCTTGAATCAATTCTTTCTTCCGATAACTCACTATTCTATCCTTGATAATGATTCTTTTTGCAGCGAGATATGCTCATCTTGACCTGTTATTGCCCTGAAGACCTTCAAATCATCCGCAAATTTCAAGACTTTACAACTTAGGCCACTTTCAATGTTATTTACAAATATAATGAACAAAAGTAATGGCCCCAGTACTGAACCCCTGGGGGACTCAGCTAAGAACATTTTGCCATGATGATTTTGTACCATTTAGCATCACTCTTTGCTGTCTATCTGAAAGTCACAACTCTATCCATTTTAAGATGCTACCTGCAATACCATGGGCCTGAAGCTGCATCATTAACCGTTTATGGGGCACATTGTCAAAGGCCTTACTAAAGTCAAGATATGCTACATCAACCTGATTTCCCTGATCAAATAGTAATGGCCCCAGTACTGACCCCTTGGGGGAATTCAGCTAAGAACATTTTGCCATGATGATTTTGTACCATTTAGCATCACTCTTTGCTGTCTATCTGAAAGTCAGAACTCTATCCATTGTAAGATGCTACCTGCAATACCATGGGCCTGAAGCTGCATCATTAACCGTTTATGGGGTACATTGTCAAAGGCCTTACTAAAGTCAAGATATGATATCAATCTGATATCCCTGATCAAATAGTTCTGTAAGACTTTTTGCAGCGAGATATGCTCATCTTGACCTGTTATTGCCCTGAAGACCTTCAAATCATCCGCAAATTTCAAGACTTTACAACTTAGGCCACTTTCAATGTTATTTACAAATATAATGAACAGTAATGGCCCCAGTACTCAACCCTGGGGGACTCAGCTAAGAACATTTTGCCATGATGATTTTGTACCATTTAGCATCACTCTTTGCTGTCTATCTGAAAGTCACAACTCTATCCATTTTAAGATGCTACCTGCAATACCATGGGCCTGAAGCTGCATCATTAACCGTTTATGGGGCACATTGTCAAAGGCCTTACTAAAGTCAAGATATGCTACATCAACCTGATTTCCCTGATCAAATAGTAATGGCCCCAGTACTGACCCCTGGGGAATTCAGCTAAGAACATTTTGCCATGATGATTTTGTACCATTTAGCATCACTCTTTGCTGTCTATCTGAAAGTCAGAACTCTATCCATTTTAAGATGCTACCTGCAATACCATGGGCCTGAAGCTGCATCATTAACCGTTTATGGGGTACATTGTCAAAGGCCTTACTAAAGTCAAGATATGCTACATCAACCTGATTTCCATGATCAAATAGTTCTGTAAGATTTTGCAAAAAGTAAGACCGATTCCCGAAGACCTCAAACATCCCATCAAACTTACACATTTTCTGAATGGCCCGTTTGCCCAGTACTGAACCCCTGGGGGACTCAGCTAAGAACATTTTGCCATGATGATTTTGTACTCTTTGCTGTCTATCTGAAAGTCACAACTCTATCCATTTTAATATCCTACCTGCAATACCATGGGCCTGAAGCTGCATCATTAAACGTTTATGGGGCACATTGTCAAAGGCCTTACTAAAGTCAAGATATGCTACATCAACCTGATTTCCCTGATCAAATAGTAATGGCCCCAGTACTGACCCCTGGGGGATTCAGCCAAGAACATTTTGCCATGATGATTTTGTACCATTTAGCATCACTCTTTGCTGTCTATCTGAAAGTCAGAACTCTATCCATTGTAAGATGCTACCTGCAATACCATGGGCCTGAAGCTGCATCATTAACCGTTTATGGGGTACATTGTCAAAGGCCTTACTAAAGTCAAGATATGCTACATGAACCTGATTTCCCTGATCAAATAGTTCTGTGGCGAAGTTCAAAAAGTCCAAGAGATTTCCGAGACACGACCGTCCTTTCCTAAACCCATGTTGAGTATCTTGAATCAATTTCTTTTCTTCCGTATAACTCACTATTCTATCCTTGATAATTGATACAAGTACCTTGCAGACTAGGGATGTGAGACTTACTGGCCTATAGTTTGGCCAAATAGTAATGGCCCCAGTACTGACCCCTGGGGAATTCAGCTAAGAACATTTTGCCATGATGATTTTGTACCATTTAGCATCACTCTTTGCTGTCTATCTGAAAGTCAGAACTCTATCCATTGGAAGATGCTACCTGCAATACCATGGGCCTGAAGCTGCATCATTAACCGTTTATGGGGCACATTGTCAAAGGCCTTACTAAAGTCAAGATATGCTACATCAACCTGATTTCCCTGATCAAATAGTAATGGCCCCAGTACTGACCCCTGGGGAATTCAGCTAAGAACATTTTGCCATGATGATTTTGTACCATTTAGCATCACTCTTTGCTGTCTATCTGAAAGTCAGAACTCTATCCATTGTAAGATGCTACCTGCAATACCATGGGCCTGAAGCTGCATCATTAACCGTTTATGGGGTACATTGTCAAAGGCCTTACTAAAGTCAAGATATGATATCAATCTGATATCCCTGATCAAATAGTTCTGTAAGACTTTTTGCAGCGAGATATGCTCATCTTGACCTGTTATTGCCCTGAAGACCTTCAAATCATCCGCAAATTTCAAGACTTTACAACTTAGGCCACTTTCAATGTTATTTACAAATATAATGAACAGTAATGGCCCCAGTACTCAACCCTGGGGGACTCAGCTAAGAACATTTTGCCATGATGATTTTGTACCCTTTAGCATCACTCTTTGCTGTCTATCTGAAAGTCACAACTCTATCCATTTTAATATGCTACCTGCAATACCATGGGCCTGAAGCTGCATCATTAACCGTTTATGGGGCACATTGTCAAAGGCCTTACTAAAGTCAAGATATGCTACATCAACCTGATTTCCCTGATCAAATAGTAATGGCCCCAGTACTGACCCCTGGGGAATTCAGCTAAGAACATTTTGCCATGATGATTTTGTACCATTTAGCATCACTCTTTGCTGTCTATCTGAAAGTCAGAACTCTATCCATTTGAAGATGCTACCTGCAATACCATGGGCCTGAAGCTGCATCATTAACCGTTTATGGGGCACATTGTCAAAGGCCTTACTAAAGTCAAGATATGATATCAATCTGATATCCCTGATCAAATAGTTCTGTAAGACTTTTTGCAGCGAGATATGCTCATCTTGACCTGTTATTGCCCTGAAGACCTTCAAATCATCCGCAAATTTCAAGACTTTACAACTTAGGCCACTTTCAATGTTATTTACAAATATAATGAACAGTAATGGCCCCAGTACTCAACCCTGGGGGACTCAGCTAAGAACATTTTGCCATGATGATTTTGTACCATTTAGCATCACTCTTTGCTGTCTATCTGAAAGTCACAACTCTATCCATTTTAAGATGCTACCTGCAATACCATGGGCCTGAAGCTGCATCATTAACCGTTTATGGGGCACATTGTCAAAGGCCTTACTAAAGTCAAGATATGCTACATCAACCTGATTTCCCTGATCAAATAGTAATGGCCCCAGTACTGACCCCTGGGGAATTCAGCTAAGAACATTTTGCCATGATGATTTTGTACCATTTAGCATCACTCTTTGCTGTCTATCTGAAAGTCAGAACTCTATCCATTTGAAGATGCTACCTGCAATACCATGGGCCTGAAGCTGCATCATTAACCGTTTATGGGGCACATTGTCAAAGGCCTTACTAAAGTCAAGATATGCTACATCAACCTGATTTCCCTGATCAAATAGTAATGGCCCCAGTACTGACCCCTGGGGGACTCAGCTAAGAACATTTTGCCATGATGATTTTGTACTCTTTGCTGTCTATCTGAAAGTCACAACTCTATCCATTTTAATATCCTACCTGCAATACCATGGGCCTGAAGCTGCATCATTAACCGTTTATGGGGCACATTGTCAAAGGCCTTACTAAAGTCAAGATATGCTACATCAACCTGATTTCCCTGATCAAATAGTAATGGCCCCAGTATTGACCCCTGGGGGATTCAGCCAAGAACATTTTGCCATGATGATTTTGTACCATTTACCATCACTCTTTGCTGTCTATCTGAAAGTCAGAACTCTATCCATTGTAAGATGCTACCTGCAATACCATGGGCCTGAAGCTGCATCATTAACCGTTTATGGGGTACATTGTCAAAGGCCTTACTAAAGTCAAGATATGCTACATCAACCTGATTTCCCTGATCAAATAGTTCTGTGGCGAAGTTCAAAAAGTCCAAGAGATTTCCGAGACACGACCGTCCTTTCCTAAACCCATGTTGAGTATCTTGAATCAATTTCTTTCCTTCCGTATAACTCACTATTCTATCCTTGATAATTGATACAAGTACCTTGCAGACTAGGGATGTGAGACTTACTGGCCTATAGTTTTCACCTTTCCCTCTTTCTACTTTCTTGAAAATAGGAACTACATTTGATCCTTTCCAATCGCTTGGAATTTAATTTTGTGAAACTAATGTACAAAATATTATACTAAGTGGTAATACGAGTTCCTTTGCAGTTTCCTTGTTCTGTTGTGGTAAACTTTAATTTTGAATTAACGACCTATTATTCTGTTCGTTTCAAACATTTCGCTAAGATATCAACATCAACAGTATCTCATTTGAATATGAATGTAATTTTGAACTTATCAAAATTAAATTAAATTTGCCATTCCTCGGACCACTTCACAAGTTCGTCTAAGTCTTTTTGCAGCGAGATATGCTCATCTTGACCTGTTATTGCCCTGAAGACCTTCAAATCATCCGCAAATTTCAAGACTTTACAACTTAGGCCACTTTCAATGTTATTTACAAATATAATGAACAGTAATGGCCCCAGTACTCAACCCTGGGGGACTCAGCTAAGAACATTTTGCCATGATGATTTTGTACCCTTTAGCATCACTCTTTGCTGTCTATCTGAAAGTCACAACTCTATCCATTTTAATATGCTACCTGCAATACCATGGGCCTGAAGCTGCATCATTAACCGTTTATGGGGCACATTGTCAAAGGCCTTACTGAAGTCAAGATATGCTACATCAACCTGATTTCCCTGATCAAATAGTAATGGCCCCAGTACTGACCCCTGGGGAATTCAGCTAAGAACATTTTGCCATGATGATTTTGTACCATTTAGCATCACTCTTTGCTGTCTATCTGAAAGTCAGAACTCTATCCATTGTAAGATGCTACCTGCAATACCATGGGCCTGAAGCTGCATCATTAACCGTTTATGGGGTACATTGTCAAAGGCCTTACTAAAGTCAAGATATGATATCAATCTGATATCCCTGATCAAATAGTTCTGTAAGACTTTTTGCAGCGAGATATGCTCATCTTGACCTGTTATTGCCCTGAAGACCTTCAAATCATCCGCAAATTTCAAGACTTTACAACTTAGGCCACTTTCAATGTTATTTACAAATATAATGAACAGTAATGGCCCCAGTACTCAACCCTGGGGGACTCAGCTAAGAACATTTTGCCATGATGATTTTGTACCATTTAGCATCACTCTTTGCTGTCTATCTGAAAGTCACAACTCTATCCATTTTAATATGCTACCTGCAATACCATGGGCCTGAAGCTGCATCATTAACCGTTTATGGGGCACATTGTCAAAGGCCTTACTAAAGTCAAGATATGCTACATCAACCTGATTTCCCTGATCAAATAGTAATGGCCCCAGTACTGACCCCTGGGGAATTCAGCTAAGAACATTTTGCCATGATGATTTTGTACCATTTAGCATCACTCTTTGCTGTCTATCTGAAAGTCAGAACTCTATCCATTGTAAGATGCTACCTGCAATACCATGGGCCTGAAGCTGCATCATTAACCGTTTATGGGGTACATTGTCAAAGGCCTTACTAAAGTCAAGATATGCTACATCAACCTGATTTCCCTGATCAAATAGTTCTGTGGCGAAGTTCAAAAAGTCCAAGAGATTTCCGAGACACGACCGTCCTTTCCTAAACCCATGTTGAGTATCTTGAATCAATTTCTTTCCTTCCGTATAACTTCAATATTCTATCCTTGATAATTGATTCAAGACTATTACAACTTAGGCCACTTTCAATGTTATTTACAAATATAATGAACAGAATCCCTTGCAGACTAGGGATGTGACACTTACAGCTTAGGCCACTTTCAATGTTATTTACAAATATAATGAACAGTAATGGCCCCAGTACTGACCCCTGGGGGACTCAGCTAAGAACATTTTGCCATGATGATTTTGTACCATTTAGCATCACTCTTTGCTGTCTATCTGAAAGTCACAACTCTATCCATTTTAAGATGCTACCTGCAATACCATGGGCCTGAAGCTGCATCATTAACCGTTTATGGGGCACATTGTCAAAGGCCTTACTAAAGTCAAGATATGCTACATCAACCTGATTTCCCTGATCAAATAGTAATGGCCCCAGTACTGACCCCTGGGGAATTCAGCTAAGAACATTTTGCCATGATGATTTTGTACCATTTAGCATCACTCTTTGCTGTCTATCTGAAAGTCAGAACTCTATCCATTGTAAGATGCTACCTGCAATACCATGGGCCTGAAGCTGCATCATTAACCGTTTATGGGGTACATTGTCAAAGGCCTTACTAAAGTCAAGATATGATATCAATCTGATATCCCTGATCAAATAGTTCTGTAAGACTTTTTGCAGCGAGATATGCTCATCTTGACCTGTTATTGCCCTGAAGACCTTCAAATCATCCGCAAATTTCAAGACTTTACAACTTAGGCCACTTTCAATGTTATTTACAAATATAATGAACAGTAATGGCCCCAGTACTCAACCCTGGGGGACTCAGCTAAGAACATTTTGCCATGATGATTTTGTACCATTTAGCATCACTCTTTGCTGTCTATCTGAAAGTCACAACTCTATCCATTTTAATATGCTACCTGCAATACCATGGGCCTGAAGCTGCATCATTAACCGTTTATGGGGCACATTGTCAAAGGCCTTACTAAAGTCAAGATATGCTACATCAACCTGATTTCCCTGATCAAATAGTAATGGCCCCAGTACTGACCCCTGGGGGATTCAGCTAAGAACACTTTGCCATGATGATTTTGTACCATTTAGCATCACTCTTTGCTGTCTATCTGAAAGTCAGAATTCTATCCATTTTAAGATGCTACCTGCAATACCATGGGCCTGAAGCTGCATCATTAACCGTTTATGGGGTACATTGTCAAAGGCCTTACTAAAGTCAAGATATGCTACATCAACCTGATTTCCATGATCAAATAGTAATGGCCCCAGTACTGACCCCTGGGGGACTCAGCTAAGAACATTTTGCCATGATGATTTTGTACTCTTTGCTGTCTATCTGAAAGTCACAACTCTATCCATTTTAATATGCTACCTGCAATACCATGGGCCTGAAGCTGCATCATTAAACGTTTATGGGGCACATTGTCAAAGGCCTTACTAAAGTCAAGATATGCTACATCAACCTGATTTCCCTGATCAAATAGTAATGGCCCCAGTACTGACCCCTGGGGGATTCAGCCAAGAACATTTTGCCATGATGATTTTGTACCATTTAGCATCACTCTTTGCTGTCTATCTGAAAGTCAGAACTCTATCCATTGTAAGATGCTACCTGCAATACCATGGGCCTGAAGCTGCATCATTAACCGTTTATGGGGTACATTGTCAAAGGCCTTACTAAAGTCAAGATATGCTACATGAACCTGATTTCCCTGATCAAATAGTTCTGTGGCGAAGTTCAAAAAGTCCAAGAGATTTCCGAGACACGACCGTCCTTTCCTAAACCCATGTTGAGTATCTTGAATCAATTTCTTTTCTTCCGTATAACTCACTATTCTATCCTTGATAATTGATACAAGTACCTTGCAGACTAGGGATGTGAGACTTACTGGCCTATAGTTTGGCCAAATAGTAATGGCCCCAGTACTGACCCCTGGGGAATTCAGCTAAGAACATTTTGCCATGATGATTTTGTACCATTTAGCATCACTCTTTGCTGTCTATCTGAAAGTCAGAACTCTATCCATTGGAAGATGCTACCTGCAATACCATGGGCCTGAAGCTGCATCATTAACCGTTTATGGGGCACATTGTCAAAGGCCTTACTAAAGTCAAGATATGCTACATCAACCTGATATTTCCCAAAAATGATCAAATAGTAATGGCCCCAGTACTGACCCCTGGGGAATTCAGCTAAGAACATTTTGCCATGATGATTTTGTACCATTTAGCATCACTCTTTGCTGTCTATCTGAAAGTCAGAACTCTATCCATTGTAAGATGCTACCTGCAATACCATGGGCCTGAAGCTGCATCATTAACCGTTTATGGGGTACATTGTCAAAGGCCTTACTAAAGTCAAGATATGATATCAATCTGATATCCCTGATCAAATAGTTCTGTAAGACTTTTTGCAGCGAGATATGCTCATCTTGACCTGTTATTGCCCTGAAGACCTTCAAATCATCCGCAAATTTCAAGACTTTACAACTTAGGCCACTTTCAATGTTATTTACAAATATAATGAACAGTAATGGCCCCAGTACTCAACCCTGGGGGACTCAGCTAAGAACATTTTGCCATGATGATTTTGTACTCTTTGCTGTCTATCTGAAAGTCACAACTCTATCCATTTTAATATGCTACCTGCAATACCATGGGCCTGAAGCTGCATCATTAACCGTTTATGGGGCACATTGTCAAAGGCCTTACTAAAGTCAAGATATGCTACATCAACCTGATTTCCCTGATCAAATAGTAATGGCCCCAGTACTGACCCCTGGGGAATTCAGCTAAGAACATTTTGCCATGATGATTTTGTACCATTTAGCATCACTCTTTGCTGTCTATCTGAAAGTCAGAACTCTATCCATTTGAAGATGCTACCTGCAATACCATGGGCCTGAAGCTGCATCATTAACCGTTTATGGGGCACATTGTCAAAGGCCTTACTAAAGTCAAGATATGCTACATCAACCTGATTTCCCTGATCAAATAGTTCTGTAAGACTTTTTGCAGCGAGATATGCTCATCTTGACCTGTTATTGCCCTGAAGACCTTCAAATCATCCGCAAATTTCAAGACTTTACAACTTAGGCCACTTTCAATGTTATTTACAAATATAATGAACAGTAATGCAGAATGGCCCCAGTACTCAACCCTGGGGGACTCAGCTAAGAACATTTTGCCATGATGATTTTGTACCATTTAGCATCACTCTTTGCTGTCTATCTGAAAGTCACAACTCTATCCATTTTAAGATGCTACCTGCAATACCATGGGCCTGAAGCTGCATCATTAACCGTTTATGGGGCACATTGTCAAAGGCCTTACTAAAGTCAAGATATGCTACATCAACCTGATTTCCCTGATCAAATAGTAATGGCCCCAGTACTGACCCCTGGGGAATTCAGCTAAGAACATTTTGCCATGATGATTTTGTACCATTTAGCATCACTCTTTGCTGTCTATCTGAAAGTCAGAACTCTATCCATTGTAAGATGCTACCTGCAATACCATGGGCCTGAAGCTGCATCATTAACCGTTTATGGGGTACATTGTCAAAGGCCTTACTAAAGTCAAGATATGATATCAATCTGATATCCCTGATCAAATAGTTCTGTAAGACTTTTTGCAGCGAGATATGCTCATCTTGACCTGTTATTGCCCTGAAGACCTTCAAATCATCCGCAAATTTCAAGACTTTACAACTTAGGCCACTTTCAATGTTATTTACAAATATAATGAACAGTAATGGCCCCAGTGACTCAACCCTGGGGGACTCAGCTAAGAACATTTTGCCATGATGATTTTGTACCATTTTGCATCACTCTTTGCTGTCTATCTGAAAGTCACAACTCTATCCATTTTAATATGCTACCTGCAATACCATGGGCCTGAAGCTGCATCATTAACCGTTTATGGGGCACATTGTCAAAGGCCTTACTAAAGTCAAGATATGCTACATCAACCTGATTTCCCTGATCAAATAGTAATGGCCCCAGTACTGACCCCTGGGGATTCAGCCAAGAACATTTTGCCATGATGATTTTGTACCATTTAGCATCACTCTTTGCTGTCTATCTGAAAGTCAGAACTCTATCCATTGTAAGATGCTACCTGCAATACCATGGGCCTGAAGCTGCATCATTAACCGTTTATGGGGTACATTGTCAAAGGCCTTACTAAAGTCAAGATATGCTACATCAACCTGATTTCCCTGATCAAATAGTTCTGTGGCGAAGTTCAAAAAGTCCAAGAGATTTCCGAGACACGACCGTCCTTTCCTAAACCCATGTTGAGTATCTTGAATCAATTTCTTTCCTTCCGTATAACTCACTATTCTATCCTTGATAATTGATACAAGTACCTTGCAGACTAGGGATGTGAGACTTACTGGCCTATAGTTTTCACCTTTCCCTCTTTCTACTTTCTTGAAAATAGGAACTACATTTGATCCTTTCCAATCGCTTGGAATTTAATTTTGTGAAACTAATGTACAAAATATTATACTAAGTGGTAATACGAGTTCCTTTGCAGTTTCCTTGTTCTGTTGTGGTTAACTTTAATTTTGAATTAACGACCTATTATTCTGTTCATTTCAAACATTTCGCTAAGATATCAACATCAACAGTATCTCATTTGAATATGAATGTAATTTTGAACTTATCAAAATTAAATTAAATTTGCCATTCCTCGGACCACTTCACAAGTTCGTCTAAGTCTTTTTGCAGCGAGATATGCTCATCTTGACCTGTTATTGCCCTGAAGACCTTCAAATCATCCGCAAATTTCAAGACTTTACAGCTTAGGCCACTTTCAATGTTATTTACAAATATAATGAACAGTAATGGCCCCAGTACTGACCCCTGGGGGACTCAGCTAAGAACATTTTGCCATGATGATTTTGTACCATTTAGCATCACTCTTTGCTGTCTATCTGAAAGTCACAACTCTATCCATTTTAAGATGCTACCTGCAATACCATGGGCCTGAAGCTGCATCATTAACCGTTTGTGGGGCACATTGTCAAAGGCCTTACTAAAGTCAAGATATGCTACATCAACCTGATTTCCCTGATCAAATAGTAATGGCCCCAGTACTGACCCCTGGGGAATTCAGCTAAGAACATTTTGCCATGATGATTTTGTACCATTTAGCATCACTCTTTGCTGTCTATCTGAAAGTCAGAACTCTATCCATTGTAAAGATGCTACCTGCAATACCATGGGCCTGAAGCTGCATCATTAACCGTTTATGGGGTACATTGTCAAACAGTCAAAGGCCTTACTAAAGTCAAGATATGATATCAATCTGATATCCCTGATCAAATAGTTCTGTAAGACTTTTTGCAGCGAGATATGCTCATCTTGACCTGTTATTGCCCTGAAGACCTTCAAATCATCCGCAAATTTCAAGACTTTACAACTTAGGCCACTTTCAATGTTATTTACAAATATAATGAACAGTAATGGCCCCAGTACTCAACCCTGGGGGACTCAGCTAAGAACATTTTGCCATGATGATTTTGTACCATTTAGCATCACTCTTTGCTGTCTATCTGAAAGTCACAACTCTATCCATTTTAATATGCTACCTGCAATACCATGGGCCTGAAGCTGCATCATTAACCGTTTATGGGGCACATTGTCAAAGGCCTTACTAAAGTCAAGATATGCTACATCAACCTGATTTCCCTGATCAAATAGTAATGGCCCCAGTACTGACCCCTGGGGAATTCAGCTAAGAACATTTTGCCATGATGATTTTGTACCATTTAGCATCACTCTTTGCTGTCTATCTGAAAGTCAGAACTCTATCCATTGTAAGATGCTACCTGCAATACCATGGGCCTGAAGCTGCATCATTAACCGTTTATGGGGTACATTGTCAAAGGCCTTACTAAAGTCAAGATATGATATCAATCTGATATCCCTGATCAAATAGTTCTGTAAGACTTTTTGCAGCGAGATATGCTCATCTTGACCTGTTATTGCCCTGAAGACCTTCAAATCATCCGCAAATTTCAAGACTTTACAACTTAGGCCACTTTCAATGTTATTTACAAATATAATGAACAGTAATGGCCCCAGTACTCAACCCTGGGGGACTCAGCTAAGAACATTTTGCCATGATGATTTTGTACCATTTAGCATCACTCTTTGCTGTCTATCTGAAAGTCACAACTCTATCCATTTTAATATGCTACCTGCAATACCATGGGCCTGAAGCTGCATCATTAACCGTTTATGGGGCACATTGTCAAAGGCCTTACTAAAGTCAAGATATGCTACATCAACCTGATTTCCCTGATCAAATAGTAATGGCCCCAGTACTGACCCCTGGGGGATTCAGCTAAGAACATTTTGCCATGATGATTTTGTACCATTTAGCATCACTCTTTGCTGTCTATCTGAAAGTCAGAACTCTATCCATTGTAAGATGCTACCTGCAATACCATGGGCCTGAAGCTGCATCATTAACCGTTTATGGGGTACATTGTCAAAGGCCTTACTAAAGTCAAGATATGCTACATCAACCTGATTTCCCTGATCAAA